>VMDR010023019.1:0-15860 GCA_007922815.1 Macrotus californicus | reverse complement strand
ATGAGATTTCTAAGAACCTTTAAAATGCTAGTACTCATTGTGAATCTCGAAGGGCGGGGTGGAGAGTGGTTAGGGAACACAGTATTTTCCACATTTGTTTGGCTAGTTTTGAGAAAATGCACCTCAGGGGACAATTTTATAGAATATGTTTTGATGAAAACTGATACAGAGGATGTTTGAGTTTCTGTTTACACATTCAAGGACATAGTCATTGAATATATAAAAAGTGTCAGACTTCTCCAGGTTGTGAAAAAAAATGTATTTCTTAGGGTGAAGCAATCTCATGAGAAGTAATACAATGTGAGATATTTCCAAATTTAAAGTGAAAACAAAACCTATGCCCTAAGTTTTCTGTTAGCTTGTGAGGCAATTGTTTAACATTATCTTTGAACACAGTTCCTTTGCATGCACTTCACCGAACATAGAGGATGAAATGGAAATTCTGGCCATCTTAGCTCTGGGAAACTCTTAAGCGACTCAGGAAGATGAGTGTTCTTGGGGAAGGGGACTCGGGTTGGGCAGCAAGAGAAGAGCTGCACTTTTGGAATCTATGTGTTGAGGCACATGGCCTTCAAATCCCTGGGCTGCAGATGATCTTGAAAAGACATGACTACCCCAGGTTAAACTGAGATTCTACCAAAATCATTTTCCACAAGGGAAGAGACAATAGAAGACCTCCAGTATGATGTTGATTGATAATATAAAAAGTAATAAAAATAATAATCATCTCACTTTTTTTGAGTGCAATAGTCTCGATACTGTGCTAAAGTGCTCTATGTGGATCATTTCATGTAATATTAAAAAGTACATACAGCCAGTATCATTTCTATTCCTGTTTTTAGGTTAGGAAATTGAAGGCCAGAGAAGCTGCATATCTTCCCACATCTCAAAGCTAATAAGTGAAAGAGCCAAGGCACATAAAAACAGGAAGTCTGACTTCCAAGCTCACATTTCTAAACAGAGTTTGCCTTCTGGTTTACATTTTACCATCAGTAATAAAGTTTCTAGTAACAAAGCATGGCATTGGCAGGTTCCTTCTTTATTAAATAGAGGCACCTTTGTTGCGAGAGATGTCCTATGTTTGTTGAGCACACTGTTTGCTAGTTATTGTTTGAATATGGAATTTTCTTCCATTCTCTTGTTTTCTAAAACATGACACTAACTTGTATTGTATCTAAGATTTAGGTGGTAATGAATAACCTTAGCTAAGGAGACAGAAAATGTTTGTTAAGAAGAAATTGGAGCTCCTTTAGAATAAAGCAGAGAGAGAACCAGGAAAAACTAAATGTATTTTAATAACTTCAAGGATATGCAAAAGAGCACAATGAGATAAATGCTGCAATATTGTTGTAGCATGTGATTTTAAATTTAAGTCAAAGACTGTGTGGGTGGCCCTGAGTAGTTGAATCGAATATGCAGATGGTGGCAGAACAAGCTTGCATTTGCTTCAGGAGTGTCTCTGAGGACCAATCAGTTCTTATGCTCCTGGAGACATGATTCAATAGAGTTAATGGAGGTGTCATTTCTGCTGTGATCAGATCAGTTACTGCGGGTGATTTCTAATGGGTTCAGAGCTCAGCGTTCTCTACCAATTTCTCATTTCCATTCCCACTGCCACAGTTCAGGCCCTTACTACCTCTTGTCTGAACTACCAGCTGGCCTGATTACCTTTGGTCTCATCTCTCTCAGAATCACCCCACAGAGTTTAAGGTTCTTGAAGATCCCTTTTCATCATGTCATTCCTGTAATCAGAAGTCTCCAGTGGCTTCCCACCCCATCCCGAATTCAGAGCTGACTTTGTAGCCTGGCGTCTAAGAGTCTCCTGAACCGGCTGTAACCCACCTGTCCTGCTTACCCCCTATTAACTTACACCGTCCTTTCTCCGTGCCGAACAATGGCTGCCTGTTGCCTCTGTTTCCTCATGCCATCCCCATTTGCTTTTGCTTTTCTGTCAACTAAAATACCCTTCTCCTGTATTTTTTCCACCAGCACTCTACATAGGTGCTTTTCAGTTTTTATAAACTGCTTTACTGAGGTGTGATTGACATGTAAAAAACAGTGCATATTCAGTGCATGCAACTCAGTGAATTTGAGGATAAGTACATGTCCATGAAGTTTCATCACTAAAACTGTAGACATTTCTCATTTCCCAGAGTTTCCTCCCAGCCCCTTTATTATTATTACTATCATCATTATTATTTGTGTGTGTGTGTGTGTGTGTGTGTGTGCTAAGGATACTAAATGTAAGATCTAACCTCTTAACAAATTTTAAGTATACAATACATTATTGTTAACTATAGGTACTGTGGTCTATAGGTTTCCAGAACTTATTTATTTTGCATAGTGGAAACATTGTACCCTTTGATCATTACCTCCTTATTTGCCCTTGCCCCAGGCCTTGACAACCACCATTCTACTCTCTGCTTCTGTGAGCTTGACTGTTTTAGATTTTCATATGTAGTGTAAGTGAGACCACACAGTGGTTCTCTTTCTGTGTTTGGCTTATTGACTTGGCATAATGTCCTCTAGGTCCATCCATGTTGTCACAGATGGCAGAATTTCCTTCTTTTTTATGGTTGAGTAGTACTCCATTGTATATGTGTATACCACAGTTTCTGTATCCATTCATCAGTCAGTGGACATTTAGGTTGTTTCATGTATGCATCCTTTAATGCCCATTACAAATGTCTCTTCCTTTATAAAGCGGTCTGGTCACTTAAAAAACCTCTGAATTTTAGGAATGGATTTGTGATCTATCTTTTATGCAGCTAAGTTTTTTCTTTAGATTATATTTAGAGCACATGTTTATTACTGGATTTCAAGGTTATTATGAGTACTGAGGCTGTATCTTAGTCATTTGTGTACCCCAGAGTGACTAACCAAGGGCCATAACACAGTGAATGCTCAAGAAATAATTGCTGTACTCAGATGACCTGCCTCCCACCATTCCTGAGAGGGTTATCCACAAAATTCTAAAACCCCCAAAGGCAAGTGGTTACAATATTTCTTTTGCTCTATTTGCTCCTCTAGTACCCTCCATTTTTCTCTTGAAAAATTATCGCAATTGGAATTAAGGTCTTAATTTGTATAATTATTTATTGTTGGTTTTTATAAAGACAAAGACTAAGCCTGCTTCGCTCATCATTGTATCCTCAGAATTAGCACAACAGTTGGAGCATTGAAGTCCTATAATAAACATTAATTGAATAAATGAATAAGTCTTTAACAACCTGTTTCCAAAACACCTGAATAATAGCTATTCATTCAAAAATATTTATTGGGCACTTACTAGATAGAGTGCATTACCAGGGCTAGGGAAACAAAAATTGAAAAGGAGTTTCTTCGTGTTCAAATGTGTAAGCTTTTATTCAATCCAGTCTAAAATAAATTCAGATGGCCACTTTTGTTTAAGTGATGCTAAAAAAATCAACCCCTGCCCTAGCTGGTCAGAGAAGCTCTCTAAGCATGACATATGGTCCTGGTGAACCCATATGGTCTGCCTTCTTGTAAGGGCTGTTTGACACCTTTCACTTATACCTGACTTTTTATATTTGGACCATTTCTTCTGTGTAGTAGACTTAACCCCACGTGAATACTGTTAATGGACAGGCATCCACAGTGCAGAACTCAGTCAACAGTACAGAATGTATGAACTTTAAATGCGTGACAGCACCCCCATATTTAACCGATCTGTTTTAGAGTCCTGTCAAAAGTTCACTTGAGACACTTGACATTCAAGTGGGTATTCTACAAGCCACGGCATTCATATAATCCCCCAGAGTCTGAGCTTGCAACCTGTGTCAGATTAGATCAATATGATAAAACTCTGTCCTTAGATTTTACTGGAGTCATATGATAAAAGAAGATCAAGTGATCTTCTTTTGCAGAAGATCTCCACAGTTTAAATAAAAGCAATTAAGGATAATATTTTAATATTTAGTATTTAATACTTAATATTTAGCATTTTCTCATTTATACTTCTCAAAATTTACGAATAAGATAAACTTTGTTCACCATGATACTATCTTTCAGTAGCTAATGAAAGATTTGCAAATTATTTTATATATATGCAAATTATATATATAGTATTTCCATGTATATGTACAGTATTTCCGTGTGTGTGTGTGTGTGTGTGTGTGTGTGTGTAGTAGCCAGTAAGTTCAAAGCTAAGTTTTTTGCTTGGGTTTCTTTACCTCGACTTTTCTTCTACAGTTACTTTCCTTCTTCTCTCCCTTCCCACTTATTGCCTGACTCAGTTTTTTTTTCTGTGCTTTTGGAAACAGCTTTATTGTATTGATTACTTGCATTGTGATTTGAATCAATTATTTTTGGCTGTAGTTGGAAGCATAAATAAATAATGCCTAAATAAATAATAGACTTGTCTTTAGGCATCCATAGTCTCTCTTATAAACATTCATTGCAGGAGTTAATTGGAAATGGAACAAATATTACTTTGATTAATTAGTGCTCATTAAGTTCCCTGGTGTACATTACAGAACCCACGAAGCCCATGAAGCCTGCTGTAACACAGTTTGAATGGTATTTTTTGGGAGACAGCCTTGAATTCTTCCTGTATTTTAATGAGTATTATATATACAGATTAATTTTTTTGTTTAGCTTTGCATATTGTTCCTTCTGCTTTAAAATGAAAATTGCAAATGCTTAAAAAATTAATTGAAAAGTTGTTTACCATCACTGTAACTCATATACGTTTTCCTGTCCTTAGTTGAAGTGCAATTTTCTAATGCCTGACACAGGTAATACTGCTTAATGAATCACAGCTCAGTTCACATTTAGCTTCTTTAAACTAGGTAAAAGAATAACACTATTGTCCACTCTTCATCTATATGAGTGTGCAAGCTGCTCACGATCTAGAGCACCATCTGAGACTGACTGGCGCATCTGTTCTTCAGACGGCCATCGGTAGAGCATACAGTGCTTCAGAACATAAATGTTAGCCCCATCTTAATTACAGCGACAACTGATAGAGAGGAATATTTGACTGTACAGACAGGGCTAGTCATGGACAAAAACTTGACCCTAGGATTCCATCTCTTCTGTTTTGGGGGCACTTAGCTCTCATAAAATTTATCATCCTTGAGTTGTGTTTCCTGGAAAGTATTCAGCAAAACAATTTCCTGAAAGATACACTGTGGATATGGGGAGTCTTGATCAAATACATGTGGAAAACTCAATATATTACACCTCCACATCTTGGAGAGCCTCAATTTCTGTTAGTATTAGGGCTTTGAAAATTCCTGCAGGAGAGAAATGTGTTATATTGTTAAATGTAACGTTTTCCTAAAAGAAAGATTTTTCTACTGAAAACAATCAAAGAAACAACATCCCGAGGAATCATTCTAGTTGCTATTGTTATTGTTGTTTTCAAGGTCAGTGAAAGGTCAGTGAAGTACAGTACTTGGGGATGCTCTAAGAACTCTCTTCTACAACCTGGGGCTTATTCCTGGGCTCTCTGTTTCTTATCAAATCATGTAGCATTGGAAGGGCCTCAGAGGATTATGTAGCCCAATGTTTTTCAAACTGTAGCATGCATTTTAATCACTTATAGAAGTTATGTTAAACCATAGATTGCTAGGCTCCATGCCTAGAATTTTTGGTTCAGTAGGTCTGAATTAGGAGGGTAAAAGTTTGCAGTCTAGTAAGTTCCTAGGTGATTCTGGAGTGGCTGGTCTGGTACAATCCTTTAGAAACCATTGGTGTAGTCCACATATCCCCCCCCCACCCCCCGCCCCACCTTTCAGTATTTGACATTTCCTTAGACATTTTTTTATGCTCAATTTCCTCAAGTATCCTTAATTGTCTAGAACACATTACTTATCCCCAAATCACTAGGCTGAAATATATAAACCAGGTGGTCACTCATTAGCTCTGGAGTTATTTCTGGAAAGAGCAACAGCTTGCCCCCTCAATGAATTCCACTGTCTCTGGCTGCCTTCGTTCTTTATTTGTTATAAATCTGGGTGCTCATTTATTTTCTTTTTGCACAAATGCTTACTGGATGCATACTATATATTGGGTACACTTTTAGGTGTGGGTATACAGTAGAAAACAAACAAAGTCCTTACTTTCACAGAGCTTACATTTTAGGAGGGGAAACAGCAAATAAACAAGTTAATCACATAAATAAACACAGTTATTTCAGGCAATGATAATGAAAACAAACAAAAACAAAGTGTGGTGATGCTAGAGAGAATGTTTATGAGGGGCCAGCAGATGCCATGGTCAGAAAATGGCCTCTCTGAGGAAAAAGCATCTGAGGTGAATCCTCAGTGGCTCATCTTCCTTTCTGGATTTTTATTCTTCAGACTTGACCACCGAGGGTCTGCATTATTTCACGGTCAGCATCACCGCTTCTGTGGACACTGATGCTCTTTGGACTATTTGTTGCAGCTGTGCTGCTTTGCTAATGGCCATGAATCAGAGGTGCTTCTGCCCAAGAGGACCTCCACTTCATAAGCTTTGTCACTGCCGGCCCTTTCTCCCTTCCCACCCCCAGCTCTCCATCTACCTCTTTGACCCTGCCTGCAAGAACAAATGAGATAGCTGTCTGCTTCACTGCCTCTGTTCTGGAACCCTTCCTGAAAAGGAATGGCATACATTTTGAGGCAAGCCTTTTCATTTCAGAAATTTTCTTTAAAAAAACTTTTTAAAATATAATGAGCTGAATTTAGTTTTCCTTTCATTTCTCTGCCTAATTTACCCACTGGACTATTATAGGTCTAATTTAATTCCTCTTCACATGACAACTCTCAGATGTTTGATGGCAGCCATCACATCCGCCAGGTCTCCCGTGAGGTTCTTATTTCTTGGCCAAACTACCCTATTGCCTTTGAATCAATCATTCCTTACTGGATATGGCTTGGGTCTCTTCTCTCTCTTGCTTTTGCTTCTTCATGTGCCTTTTACCTTGTCTGTAACCAACCCTTCAGATGTGGTTTGAATGACTGAGAGCAAAGAAGGGCAGTTGCCTCTTCATCTAATTACTATTCATCTATGATGTAACCTACCTGCCACTGATGTGCTTTTTTTTCTTTAATTTTGAATATTACTCTCTTTAAAAAATACAAATTAAATTTATTTAACTTCTTCTCCCCTAATTATGTTTCCTGTATGTTTGCTTCAGTGAAATTACGCCCCCTCCATTACTACAGTTATACAGCACGGGCTTTATGTCAGGTACTTTTCTAAATGCTTTAAATACATGAACTCATTTAATTCTCAAACAACCTTATGGAATTGAAACTATAATTAACCCCCTTTTATCAATAAAGAAAGCAAGTCACAGGGAGAGTAAATGACTTGTCAAAAGTCACACGTTTATTTCCAGGGGATGGTACCAGAATCTGAACCCTGCCAGCCTTGCTCCAGAGTTTGTGTACTGGACCACTAAGTTATATCCATTCTTCATCCTGTTGCAACCAGGTATAAGAGCTTTTATAATTCCCGTGATATTTTATGTCACAGGATTTACTTCATTCTTTTCAGTTTTTCAATATTCTTTCGTGACCTGCTTGTGCCATATAATGTCTTCATTATCTCTAATAAGTTCATGTCTTCCATAAATATAAAAACAATCCACTAAAGTGTCTATCTATCCATCTGTTTATCTATCATCTATCTATCATCAATCTATTTAGAAATGCCATATCATCCATCATCTATTCACATGTTCTGAGAGCCATCAGCTGATGAGAATTTTACTACATCTCAAGTTAAATGCATCTGTCTGTGGCTTCCCTTCCTGTCCTTTATTTCATGTTCTAGTGAAGAATTTTGACCCATGATGGCTGGCAGAAGGTTCCCTGGATCTCCCACAAGGAAACAAAAGACATATATTGAGCTGAATGTCAAAAGGCAAGCGGTAGGGCCTTCAGGTTTCTTTTCAGGCAATGACCATTAAAACAGAGAGTAAAAGTTGGCAGGCAATCAAGGTTGGTGGAGTCCTTTGACATTAAGAACATGACAAACGTCTTTACAGTTTACAGGGATATGGCCAGCGACTGTGTGGAAGGTAGCTAGCTGGAACAAATGAAGAGTCATGCCATGATCTAAAGGGTCAGGAGAAAATGTAAAAGCTGTTGCCAGTGTAGGATGCTGGGATTGGAACTTCGTAAGGACTCTACCATAATGTCCTGAGAAGGTGCTGATCCAGTTAGAAAGAAGTGTACACACTGCACTGCAAGAAGTGTGAATACGCCTCATAATATGTAACATTGTGTGAGTGGCATTTGGCCAAAGTGGGTGGTCCATAACTGTCAGTTTCTTTGACTTTCTGTTAAGTTAAATATGGATATACTTACCATTTTGGATTTCCATAGGGTACAAGATGGCAGCTAGACAATTTTTTTCTGTTATAGCGATTGTGGGAGATAACAAATATAGAAAAAATTACTCATCTTCCTTACTATCACATCGTAGAGCATGGTTTCTAACAGAAGCACTATTGACACTGAGTCTGGATAATTCTTTGCTGTGGGAGCTGGCCTGCACATTGTAAGATGTACACAGCAGAATATCGGCCTGGTCTCCAATCACTTGATGCCAGCAGCATCCTCTCAGTTGTAATAACCAAAAGTGTCCAGACATTGTCAAATGTCCACTGGGGGACCAAATTGTCCCCTGCACCAGAATCACTGAGTTAGAACATCAAACATAACAGAAACTCAAATTTTATTAAGTGAATAAGAAATTGAATGAATAAAATGTTTCCTGCTATCCACATTCATATTAATTCTTTGTTGTCTAACACAGTAATAATTCAAGAAAGGACTTTGAAATCAGGTTATGAGAGGGAGCATTTTTGTTAGATACTATTTCCAACTAAAAAGGACATGCATTTGGGTTCAAATTCTATACCTACACATGCCAGCACCAGCTGCTCTCGCATCTGGTGAACCTTTGAATGTCTCACCTACCAAACCTCCTGCGTTTTTCTACCATGTGCAATTCACTCCTTTAGTTTGGAGTTTTCCTCTTCCTGAAGAACTCCTTTAGAAAACAAATATTCCAGGAAGCACTGCTAAATATTATTAATGAAAATGAGATCATGCACTTGATGTTTTCTCCTACACAGTAAGATATGAGAGCTTGGAAAGCCCTTGGGCCTTTAAATCACATTAGGTAGTGTGATTCTACCAACTTTGTTCTTCTTTCACTGTGCTGTGTGGGGCCTTTTGTGGTTCCATATAAATATTTGAAATGTTTTTTCTAGTTCTGTGAAATACACCATTGGAATCTTGATAGGAATTGTATTGAAGCTGTAGATTGTTTTTGGTAGTATGGACATTTTTATGTTTCTTCCCATCCATGAACACGGTATGTGCTTCCACTTATATGTATCTTCTATTTATTTCTTCAGTGTCTTATAATTTTCTGAATATAGATCTTTTACATCCTTGGTTAAGTTTATTCCTAGGTATTTTATTCTCTTTGTAGCAATTGTGAATGGGGTTGTCTTCTTTAAATTTCTTTAAGGAAAAGACTATTGTCTTTTTAATATTTTACCTGAGGAGTCAGGTATTTATCAAGCAGTAGAGATAAAGTCACAGAGACAAGGCTTCCCTATTTTAGGGATTGTATTTATTTATTTTTAGAGAGAGGGGAAGGAGAAAGAGAGGGAGAGAAACAGCAATGGGTGGTTGTCTCTTGCGTGCCCCCGACTGAGGACCTGGCCCGCAATGAAGGCATGTGCCTGACTGGGAATCAAACCTGTGACCCTCTGGTTTGCAGTCTGGCACTCAATCCACTGAGCCACACCAGCCAGAAAAGGAGTCACTTAAATGTTACATGAACTAGAATGCAGTTCCTAGACCATGATTCTTAAACGATAAACTACCAACTGTGAGAAAGACAGCTCCTGTCTTTGCCCTCATTCCTTTCTTTTTACGCTCCCTTCCAGTTTCTACCCCAGGGAATAATAAATATATCTGATTACTTCTTAAAATCAATAACTCCGGAGAAGGTATTTGGTAACACAAAATTGTGACTGAGACATGGGCCAGTCATTTGCTCCTGTTCTTTGGAGGTGATTTATACCAATGTGACCAATGTGTGCAGTAGGTGTGCTCCTGCCCCTTGGGGAATGCCTCAGTGGGGGCTTTCATTTATGTATTTAGGACCAGAAAAGAAAACCAGCACACTTCCAATGGCTTGTCTGCAGAAATTTTTATATTGTGTCATCTTACTGACAAATTTTAATGTTTTTTAGTGGAGTGGAAGTGTAGTTAAAAGCTATTTTCATGTTGGCCAGATTTGTGTTTGGAAACACAGTGACTTGGGGACAAAGTGTGTGTGCAACTGAGAACGTATGCCTAGTGGATTTAAAAATTTACATCCACCGTGAAGTTAGGATCAGGTCTCCAGTGAGTACATTAAATGCAACCCAAGAAGAAGCATTTTTTCCTGTGAGTTTTGGGACGCACGTCAGTGTGGAGCCCATACAATGGGGTGAGGTTGCTTTCTCTATTTTCAGTAAATGAATGTCAGACCTGAAGCCTGTTTCTTTCTTTTGCAAAAATAGACTCATAGTGTTAAATAAATCATGTATAGATCATGACATTCATCCCACAGCCTAAGAGCTTGTTTTGAAAGAGCGGAGCTTGTGTCCTGCACCTGAACCTTTGCTTGCCTGTTATATACCCCATACGTTCACAAGCATAAGCCAAGGTAAACATCATTTCATTGTAACCTTTTAAAATTCTTCAGCATAATGACTAGCTATGACACGAACAAGTATGCAAAAAAAAAAAAACAACCTTCAACAAACCTATTCTCATGCTTCATTTACATTATTCCCAGAACACAAATAGTGAGATTAAAACTGGGTAAGACTGTCAGATGAGATTCGCTCACCTGACAGCCTTGTCACTTTAAATTGCTTTGTTGTTTATGCCGTGGTTGCAATCTCAGCCCTCGCCTGTTAACTGCTTAGTCAATGCAATTGTATTACAACAAATTTATCAGAATTTTAAGAGAAGAACTGTCTCTCGCTTGGATATGAAATTACTTTGATGGGCCATAGGTGATTATTATCATTAAATGTGACAAGCACAAAATAAAAATTCTAGTTTTAAATTCCTCTGCAAGAAAGGCCCGATAAAATTCTATTTGGAGCCTTCTGATGGAGGAATGAAATGTCAGATGACCATCAAATCACAACAAATGAAATATTTGTGGAATAATTAAGAAGTGTAGAGCACTTTAAGTTTTGGCCGTTAGAAACAAAACACATTGCACTTTTGTGAATCCGAGGGTGGGTGTCAGATTTGGACATTAGCATTAGATTCATGACTTTGAAGGATTCTTTAGACCCTGGCAATGGAATTATCCTGCTCTTCATTTTGAATTCAGCTTTTGTCATGTACAGACTCTTTCCATTTTGCATCTATGTTTCCATTGACTGCTTTCATCTAAAATGAAGTCCTAAAGAATTTATACCTTTTGCAAGTAGCAAAGTGTAGCAGAAAGAGCACCAGATTGTATCTAAAACTGAAGCTGTAATCTTACCCGGTTCCCATCTTCTCGTGTATTCTCTCAAAACCTCTTTCTTTTCTTAAATATGCATGTTACTTCTAAATATTCCATTATTAGATTATTGACTCAGCCCCCAAACTTGTCTTTTATTTGTTTCTCTCCCTTATCTCACCTGTGCATCTCACCACCAAATTGGTTCTCTTCTACCACGTGCCTCCAACGCCCCCCCACCCCCATACCCACTGTTGCCGTGGTTCAGCTCCTCCCACCCTCACTTCTGGTCTGGATTGGGTTCTTGATTTTCTTCAAACATCACCTCCAACTTATCTTTATGATGCAAAACCATAGGAGAGTCCACAGTACTGTTGCAACACCAAAATTTGTTTCTGAATGACATATAGGATCATGTTACTCCTAGTACCTGCAGGGTCAAATAGAAATTTGTCATCTCAGAATAACAGGTTCTTCTTCGTGTTGACCCATTCCATTCCTTTCTTGTGTTGTCTTCTTTCCCCAGTGCCCTGTGTTACAAAAATATTCACATAGTTATGATTCCTTGAGCTAATCATTGCATTTCATCACAAACTTTGTTTCCTCTCTCTTCCTTCTTGTATGGTGGTTAAACTGTGGGTGCCTGTGGTACTCCATGGCACTCTTACTTTCTTGGGGTGTAGTTAGTTATTTTATCCATTTTACTTTGAATATCTACCTTTCCGTATTTATAGTAGCAGCTCATGTTTAGTAAGCACTTACTACGTCAGGAATGGTTATTTGTGTCTCATTTTTTCTTCACATTTAACAAGCAAAGTGTATAATATGATTTCTGTTGTTAAATAACTGGGAAAACTGAAGCTCAGAGAGGGCCAGCAGCTTAATCAGCTTGAAGGACAGAACTGGAGAGCAGTGATCCTCGTGTTTATACCGACTGGTTCGGCACGAGAACCTGGGGTCTCAATCCCAGCGGTGTGCGTTCATCCTATTGGACTGTTCTTTGTATTTTTAGTCTCTGAGTCTAGGACAGTGCTGGACTTAGAGGATACATTTAGTATATACTTGCTGAATAAATGATTAGGAGCTAAACATGGGCTCACCTCTTTTTGCACCATTGGAAGAACTCATTCAACCTTCTTGAAAATAATGTTCTTCATCATATGCAAGGTTGCAATTATAATACACATCAAGCTATTTTAGAGTGCTGATATGACAAATAAATCAGAGAGCACACCTTGTTTCTGATAATACTTATCTTTGAAAACATCAATAACCATACAAATGAGAAGGAGTAACATATTTTGTAAGTAAGACTAAACTGAACACCATGTACAGGTCTACTATGTGCAAGATACATACAGTGAACATAATAAAGTTCTTACCCAGCAGGTACTTAGAATGGGAATCATCGCCTAAAAATTATAAATGACTTTTCTAATTACACACTCTCAACAGAAGGCTGCAGATCATCTAAGTCAATAACAATTTGATTCATTCATTCATTTAATTTCTTTCATTCACTTAACAGGTATTGTCCGTGCCCACAATGTGACAGACATTTCCTAGGCCCTGAATGCAGTGATGGGGAAGTTAGACAGAGCCTGCACTCTGTGGACGGGAAAGATAATAGAAATTATAAATTCGTCCATAGGAAAAAAGAAAGTAAAAGGATTGAGAGTGATGGCACAGGTGGGACTATTTTACTTAGGATGTCTCTTCTTTGAGAAGACGGTTATGGCACACATTCTTAGATGAACGTTGCTAGACTCCATAACACAGTGTCCTTTTGGCGTGACCGTGGATGTAAGAGAGCACATGCAGTAGATGCTGTCAGTGCCCTGCCAGTAGTCCCTCTCATCCAATTAGCATTTCTGTGCATGCCAACTTGATTTGAAATAGCCAACATCTATATCTTTGGGCTGCTGGAACACACTTAGCTGGCTCATATCACCGACCAGAAGCACCTGGCCATTGGTGTCCCTCCAAGGCAATCCTTAATAACATGGGTATGGAGGCATAAATACTCCAACTCTTTCTTGTCCGTGGCCAACATAACTCTGAGGCATGAATTTTACACCATTTCCCAGATGTACAGCTTTAGTTCCCCAGTGTGGCAGCTGCCTCCACAATGTATCTCTTGCTTGCATCAAGCAGTCAAGCAATCCCTAAGCAGTAGTGTGGTGGTAACTACTAGGTTGGCTTGCTAAATTTCCATAGATTTGGCCGCTTAGGAGAAAATTAACCCAAATTGATTTAGAGAGTTTATTACTTATACAGACAGCAAAAGCAAAGCGAATGTATCAGCTCCTCACATCCCAGGACATTACAGGACAATTTAGAACAGGAGCAGCAAGTCACAGTGTCATTCAGGAGCCAACTCTAAATCACAGCCAAGCAGTTTTATAGTCTGGGGCCGTATTCAAAGGGAGAGCAAAGTGGGAAGTTTCATGCCTCACCAGAGCCAGAGAGGCAGATGAGAAACTGCTTCATAGTAGCCTTCCACCAGGGAGGGTTTCTCCCCCAAGATAGGGATGTGGATAAGACAAGACTGCTTGTCATGTGGTAGGGTGGATCTCAGGATGGCCCACTAAGACTCAGGTCAGACTGTAGTTGAGCCTTGCCTATGTGGCCTATGGGGAGACATCCAAAGTCACCATGACACCTAGTGGAGCCCTTCCCCTGTAATTTGGAAAGTCTCTACTGTGTTAGGTAACTTGTGCCAACTTGACTGGGCTAAGGGATGCCAAGATATCTGTTAAAACATTGTTTCTCAGTGTGTGTGTCTGTGAGGGCGTTTCCAGAGGAGATTAGCACTTGAACTGGTGGATTGTGCAAAGCTGATTTTCTTCCCCAATGTGAGTGGGCATCATCCAATCTGTTGGGAGCTCGAACAGAACAAAATGTGGAGGAGTGAATGTGTTCTTTATGTGAGAGCTGAGATATTTATATTCTCCTGCCCTTTTGTAGGGTGAGCTGGAGTTGGCTCCTACATGGTGTTGTGACTCACTGCTCATGTGGTATTGATGCTCCTGGTTTTCAGATTCTTGGATTCTTGGGCCTTCAGACTTGCAGTGGGATTTACACTATTGGCTGTCATGACTCTCAGTGCTGCAGACTTGGATGGAATTCCACCGCTGGCTTTCCTGACTGTCCATATTGCAGATGGCAGGTTGAAGGCCTTCTGGTCTCCATAGTTATGCACACCAGTTCCTGCACTAAATCTCCGTTTATCTATGTCTATGTCTGTGTCTACCATCTGTTTTTATGAAGAACGCTCATACACCCTCTACTCCCAACTCCGCATCAGCTCCTTTTCCCTCCTTGTATTTCTGCATCTCCCAATTCCCCTTGCTACAATCAGTCTTAGTCTTGGGTCAGGGGACCCAACCATGACACAAAATTCCATCTACAACCACGATCAAGAGAGCTGAGTATGCAGAACTGTCAGACGGATTTTGTTAGAGTACAGTGCTAAGCCTGGGCACAGAGGTTGAAGACTCAATTTGATTTCAGCTACCTCATGCACATTTGTCTTGGAAAGAGTAAGCAACATGAACAATAACTCCATTTTATGGTATTTATTTTGAGAAAGGCAGTATTCTTTTTTGTTTTCTGAAAGAAGAGCATGACTTACAAACAGCAACTTTTGATGTGGAGGTTTAAATATGAGTGGACAAGCGGAGTTAACATCACTCTAGAAAAAGCAGATGGTGTACAGGTATCAGTGTAGACATTTACAAAAAGTTGTGTTTTCAAAGTTGGAGCAGGGTTCTTGAAAAGTCTATGATGGGAACAGATCTCTTTTTGAGCAGAGGATGTATTTCTTTCCCTAGCATTGCCAACTCTTGCCACACACAGGTGGTTTTGGCAGCAGGGAGTTCTTATATATAAATATTACTTTTCAGATCCAAATTTAAACATACAGATTTTAACATCTCCTAAGGATTCCAGTATTTGAACTACATAGTTTTGACTTCAAGGTACCTACCCTTTGCATTTTATTATACTTCTTTCTCCTATCTAGATCTAAAACAATGATGATGATAACAGCTAACATCTATTGCACATTTACTTTGTGCTAGCAAAATTCCAAGTGCTTTATGTATATCAACTCTTTTAATTCTCGTACCAACCTGTGATACAGGATCTATTGCTACCCCATTTTTTCATCTTAGGAAATCGGAGAATAGAGAGACTAAGTTACATGCCTAAGATCAAAGATCCAATAAATGCTGAAGACAGAGTTTCAGTCCACACAATCTGGCAGTCTTTGATCTTAAACACTAACCTCATATTTCACTAGCTTCTTTTCGATACTCTATTAAAAGTACAGTTTAAAAACTAAGTTTGAAAAGTGTAGAAATTCTTCTCCAGGG
>VMDR010023018.1:0-15861 GCA_007922815.1 Macrotus californicus | reverse complement strand
TCACATTAATGAGGCTAATGCTGGGTGGGGGAATAGGGGTTGTGTTTTTTTCAGTATTTTGGGCTGTCACTGATGGGTTTAAGCAAGAGAATGATATGATCAGAAATATATTTTTTACATAGTTTACTTTGTAAACTGTTGGAAGGAACATATATACTGGTTAAGAGGCATTTGCAGGTCAGAGATGATATGTACTTGTAATGAGTAGTAGTAGGGATGAAAAAAGTGGTTTCAATAAAACTGAGAAAAACAAAAGGAAGGATTAGGTGATTGATTTGAAATTTTTTGTCTCCCCCCACTTGTCTGACTACTCCTACTTATCTTTTAAGATCTCAGCCTGGATATCCTGTCAGGAAACCTTTTTGACCTTCCCCAAGTCTTTGTTAGTTGCCTGTCTTATGTGCTCCAATAGTATATTGTTTTTCCCTTCTTACTATGCTTATGACACTGTATTTTAATTATGTAGTATTTAATTTTATATTGCCTCCAATAAATAATAACCCTGTGAGAGCAGAGATACTATGTTTTGTTCATTATGTTTCCTAGCACATAGTAGAAGACACTCAATGTCAGTTTGTTGAAATCAATTGAATGTATATGTGAGGGAGAGGGAGAAAACAAGGGTGTTTGCTAGTTTCTAGTAAAGGTGACAAGGTGAGTGGTTGTATCAACTGAGAAAGACAGTAGAGTAGAATTGCAGGGGTCACAGGGTATGTTCATTGTTAACTTTCCTAGATAATGTCAAGTTATTTTCCAAAATACTGTACTAGTTTATATTCATACCAGCCATTTGCTTGAGATCAATTTTTTTTAAAGATTTTATTTATTTATTTTTAGAGAGAGGGGAAGGGAGGGAGAAAGAGAGAGAGAAACATCATTGTGTGGTTGCCTCTTACATGCCCTGCACTGGGGAACCTGGCCTGCAACCCAGGCCTGTGCCCTGACTGGGAATCGAACCAGCGACCCTTTGGTTTGCAGGCTGGCACTCAGTTCACTGAGCCACACCAGCCAGAGCTTTGAGATCAGTTTTAATAAATCTCTTTAGGTGAAATTCACATTACACTAAAATTAACCATTTTAAAATATACAATTCAGTGACGTTTAGTACATCCACAGAGTGGTGCAAGCACCACTTCTCTAGATCCGAAACATTTTCATCATCTTGAAAGATACCCCCCATATCTGTTGAGCAGTCACTCCCTCCTTCTCCCTCCCCTCTACCTCTGGTAGCCACCAGTCTCCTTTTTTGTTTCTATGAATTCACCTATTTTGGATATTCCATATAGATGGGATTATAAAGTATGTGGTCCTTTGTGAGTAGCTTGCACTTAATAGGGTTTTCAGGGTTCTACCATGTTTAGTATGTATCAGTATTTCGTTCCATTTTATGCTTGTAATATTCCATTGTGTGGATATACTGCAATTTGTTTATTCATCCATCAGTTGATGACATTTGTGATTGTTACCAGTTTTTGACTATTGTGAATAGCTCTTTTGAATATTATGAACATTTGTAAACAAGTATTTGTTTTGAGTATGTTTTCAATTCTTTTGGGTATATAGCTAGGAGTAGAATTGCTGGATCATGTGATAATTCTATGTTTAACTTTTTGAGGAAACACCAAACTACTTTTCATAGTGAATGTATCACTTTACATTCCCGCCAGCAATATATTTGGGTTCCAGATTCTCCCCAACACTTGTTATTTTCATTAAAAAATTATGACTGTTCTAATGGGTGAGAAATGGTATCTAATTGTGATTTTGATTGCATTTTCCTAAAATGACTACTGATATTGAGATTTTTCATGTGCTTGTTGACCATCTGTTTATCCTCTTTGGACAAATGTCTTTTCGAATCCTTTGCCCATTTTTTAATTGGCTTGTCTTTCCTGTTGAGTTGTAAGAGTTTTCTGTATATATTCTGGATGCTAGACTCATATCAAATATATGATTTGCAAATATTTTCTATAGCTTGTTATTTCATCCTCTTGGCAATGTTCTTTGGTGTGTAAAAGATTTAAATTTTTTTGAAAATCAATTTATCAATTTTGTTTCTTGTGCTTTTGGTGTCATAGCTAAGAATTCACTGACAAATCAAAGGTTATAAAGACCACTATATTTTCTTCTAAGAGTTTTATTGTTTTAGCCCTTATATGTAGGTGGTTGATTGATCTATTTGAGTTAATGTTTGTGTGTGGTGTGAGGTAATAGTCCAATTTCATTCTTTTGGATGAAGCTATCCAGTTGTTCCAGTACCATTTGTTGAAGAGACTATTCTTTCTGCATGAAATGGTCTTGGCACCCTTGTCAAAAATCAGTTGGCTGTAGATAAATGGGCTTATTTCTGGACTCTCAGTTCTGTTCCATTGTCTTGCATGACTGTCCTTATTTCATTATTATGCTCTTTTTGATTACTATAACTTTGCAGTAAGTTTTGAAGAAAGTGAGAGTTCTTAAACTTTGTTCGTTTTTCAGGATTGTGTTGACTATTCAAGCCTCTGTGAGAGGGATTGTATTGAATTTTTATGTGGCTTTGGACAGTATGCCATCTTAACCATAAGCCTTCCAATCCATGAATATGTGATATCTTTCCATATATGTCTTTAATTTCTTTTAGCAATGTTTTACTTTTCAGTGTACCAGCCTTATACCTTCCTGGTTAAATTTATTCCTAGGAATTTTATTTTTTTGAATGCTATTGTAAATCGAATGTTTTCTTAATTTTATTTATGAATTGTTTATTATTGGTATATAGAAATAAAGCTGATTTTTGTGTGTTGATTTTTACTATGTAATTTTGCTGAATTTGTTATTGGAGCCAGTATTTTTTTGTGTGAATGCTTTGGAATTTTCCATATATAGAGTGTCATGTCATATGAGAATAGAGAGTTTTACTTGGTCCTTTCACATTTGGTTGCCTTTTGTTCCCTTGTTTCATTGAATTGGCTAGAACTTCCAGCAAAATGGTGAATAACCATGGTGAGCCCTGGCTGGTGTGGCTCAGTGGATCGAGAGCCAGCCTGTGAACCAAAGGGTGGCTGGTTCGATTCCCAGTCAGGGCACGTGCCTGGGTTGTGGGCCTGGTCCCCAGTGGGGGACATGAGAGAGGCAACCACACATTGATGTTTCTCTCCCTCCCTTTCTCTATAAATAAATACATACATACATACATACTAAAAAAAGATCTTAGAGGGAAAGATTTATGCTATTACCATTGAATATTTTGTTAGTTGTGGGTTTTTCATAAAATGCCCTTTGTCATGCTGAGAAAATTTTCTTCTATTCCTAGTTTACTGTGTGTGTGTGTTCATGCACATGAGCAAGTGTGTTTTGAAAGGGTATTGGATTTTGTCAAGAGCTTTTTTGGGGGGGATCCATTAAGATATTATATTATTTTACTCATTCTATATAAATCATATATTACATGATTGACTTCTGTATGTTGACTCACCCTTGCATTCTTGGGATAAACACCACTTGATCATGGTATATAATCCTTTTAAAATGCTCTTTGTTTTGGTTTCCTAGTATCTTGTTGAGGATTTTTGCATCTACATCCATGAAGGATATTGGTTTGTAGTTTTCTTGTGGTAAAGTTTTCAGGCTTTGTTATCATAATAATACTTTCTCAAAGAATGAGTTAGAAGTGTTCCCTCTTCTATTTTTTGGAGAAGCTTGAGAAGGATTGGCATTAATTCTTTAGATTACTTATTCAGTGTCTTCACTTGTTATAAATCTCTTCAGATTTTCTATTTCTTCTTGAGTCTGCTTAGGTAATTTGTGTGTATTAAGGAATTTGTCCATTTCATTTAGGTAATCTAATTTTTTCATGTACAATAATTCTTTGTACTTCTGTGAGATTAGTAGTAATATTCCCACCTTCATTTCTGGGTTTCAGTCTAGCTAAAGTTTGACAATTTTGTTGATCTTCTCAAAAAAACAAAATTTGATTTCGTTCATCTTATTGTTTTTCTATTCTTCAGTTTTTAATCTCCACTCTAACGCTTATTATTTCTTTCTTTTTGCTAGTGTTGGGTTTTGTTTGTTCTTTTTTAGGTTCTTAAGGGATAAAGTAGTTTATTGATTTGAGATCTTCTCTTTTGATGTAGGCATTTACAGCTATATTCCCTCTCTGTACTGCTTTTGCTGTATCCTGTAAGGTTTGCTATATTGTGTTTTCTTATGTTTTATACAGTTTTGTTCCTTATTCCATTACCTCCATTTGTGTTCATTGATTTTTTTGGTTGTGTACCATTTTGACTCTTTTTTTCATTCCTTTTGTGTATATATATTTTAAAGATTTTATTTATTTATTTTTAGAGAGGGGAAGGGAGGGAGAGAAACATCAATGTGTGGTTGCCTCTGGTATGCTCATCCACTGGGGACCAGGCCAGCAACCCAGGCATGTGCCCTGACGGGGAATTGAACTGGCGACCCTTGGGTTCACAGGCTGGCTCTCAATCCACTGAGCCACACCAGCCAGGGCCCTTTTGTGTATATTTTTAAGATATTTTCTTATTGGTTACTATTAGGATTACAATTATATCCTCAGTTTATAACAATATGTTTTAAATTGATGTCAACGTAGCTTTAATAGCACACAAAAACTCTTAATAGTTATATAATTCCACTTCCCTCTTTTATGTTGTTATTGTTATAAATTACATCTTTATATATTGTGTGCTTATTAAAATAGATTTGTAATTTTTTTGAAAAGCATTTGTTCTTTAATCATATAGGAAACACAAAAAAGTTAAAAACCCAAATATAGTAACATTGGCTTTTATATTTACCTTTGTATTTACCTTTACTGAAATTCTTTTGTTTCTTGTTCTTTTTTAAAAAGATTTTATTTATTTATTTTTAGAGAGAGGGGAAAGGAGAGAGAAAGAGAGGGAGAGAAACGTCAATGTGTGGTTGCCTCTTGTGCACCCACTATTGGGGACATGGCCTGCAACCCGGACATGTGCCCTTTGGTTCACAGGTTGGCACTCAATCCACTGAGCCACACCAGCCAGGGCTCTTTTATTTTTTTAAGTCTTCAAGTTAATGTCTAGTACCCTTTGATTTCAGCCTGAAGAACTCCCTTTATTTTAATTTTTTTAAAAAGATTTTATTTTTAGAGAGAGGGAAGAAGAGGGAGACAAACATCAATGTGTGGTTGCCTCTCCTGTGTCACCCCCCAGGGACCCAGCCTGCAACCCAGGCACGTGCCCTGACTAGGAATCGAATGGCCACCCCTTGGTTCATAGGCTGATACTCAATCCACTGAGATACACAAGCCAGGGCAGGACTCCCTTTAATATTTCTTGTAGGGCGAGTTTACTAACCATGCATTTTCTCTATATTTGCCTTGGAATACCTTAATTTCTTTCTCGTTCTTGAAGGATAATTTTACCAGGTATAGAATTCATAGTTGGCACTTCTTTCTCCCCAGAATTTAAGTCATCCCACTTCTAGCTAGCCTTCATGGTTTCTGATGAGAATTTGTTAATCTTATTGAGGATTCCTTGCATGTAATGAGTTGATTTTCTCGGGATTCTGTGTCTTTCAGCTGTTTGATAATAATGTGTCTCAGTGTGGATCTCTGTGCTCATCTCTCTTGGAGCTTATTGAACTTCTTGGCTGTGTAGCTTTATGTCTTTTGTCAAATTTTGGAATTTTTCAACCATTGTTTTATAAAATACTATTTTTCTCTCTTTCTTTTTCTCCTCTCTGGGATTCCTGTTGTGTACGTTGTTATGCTGGGTGGTATAAAAGGTCTATTGGGCTCTTCTAATTTTCTTCTTTTGTCTTTCTTCTTCTTAGAGTAGATAATTTCATTTGACCTATCTTCTAGTTCATTTATTTTTTCTTCTGCTTTCTGAAATATGCTTTTGAAACCTTTGTATGACTTTTTAAATTTTAGTTATTGTTATTTTCATCTTCAGAATTTATTTGGTTTCTTTTTATAATTTTTTCTTTATTGATCTTCTCTTTGAGACATTGTTCTCATGGTTTCTTAGCTCTTTGTCTTATTTTCCTTTAGCTTTTAAAGCATATTTAAGACATTTCAATTAAAATATTTATTTAAACTTTTTTTTAACTTAAAAATGTATGTACTTCCTCAGGCACAGTTTGTATTAACAACTTCTGGAATAGACCATACTTTTTTGTTTCTTTGCTTGCTTTGTAAATTTTTTGTTGACAATTGGACATTTTGGATAATATAATGTGGTATCTCAGGAAATCACATTCTTTTCCTTCCTCATAGTTTATTTTTGTTGCTTGCTATGGACTGTAGCTTTTATTTGTTTAGGGATTTTTAAAAACAACTTTTGTAAAGTCTGTATTTGTCCTGTATGTTCTCCAGAGTCTCTTTACCTTTAAGCCTGTGTTTAGCTAGTGTTTCAATAGAGAATTCTTTGCCTGCCAGGAGCCAAAAAATGAAAAAAAAAATAAAACAATAAAAAAGCAAAAACAAGAAGGAGAAGATAAACATTTCATAATGTTTGCTAATTGTCTCTGTTTTGGGGCATCCCTTCATCTATTAGCTAAGCCATTTGCAACTTTGCCATAGTTTTTACTTCTTGCTTATGCTGAGCCTTGAGACCAACTAGAGGTGAAAACTTAGGGTATTCTCAGGTCTCAGAGCACATGTCCTTCCCCGAGCATTTACATGACTTTCTAAATTTCACAGTATATGTGGTGCTTTTGAATGCCCCAATTTCCCAACAAACTGTGTCCCAGCCTTTTTTCCCTAGGCTTATGATGCTCCCTTGTTTGCCTTTTGCCCTCTTAGTTCAAATTAGGTGAAGGAGATAAACACTTTATATCAGTCCTTGCTTGAGGTAGTCCCAGGCAGGTCAAAACAAACACAATTTTTTGAGAAAAAGATCTCTCCTCTTTCCAGAACCAGGGGACCAATGTCCCACGCTAGGAATAATGGCTGTGCTCTCTTAGACTACCACTGAGCCAAGCTGGGAGACTGGACAAGGGAAAATAAAAATACCTTGAACCTTTCCTACTGTTTTAAAGTTACCTTTTAAAAAAATTGTATTTGCTTGTTTGCTATACCCCTTGGACTGTTTACAGAGTTATGAAAAACTTGAGAGGGAACCCAAGGTAGAAGCCACAGTGTGTCTGAAAATCTTTGCTTGGATTTTTAGTGTTTCTATGAGGGACTGGCCTTTGGAGCTACCTACTTTTTTCTGCTGATTTCACACTTGAAAGTGAGATAAGTTTTGGATATGTTGAGTTTGTGGTATTTATAGAAAGGCTCAGTGTACATGTTTCTCAGTTAAGTTAGATGTGAATTTGAATCTCTTCTTTCTTAGGAAGGAGATCTGAGCTATAGAGATTGGAAAGTCATCAGCTTATTGTGGAAACTACAAGGTAGGATAGGGTCATCTGGAGGGTCCCATGGAATATCAATGTAGAAAAGAGCACAATGGAGGCAGAGAACTGATGGTCACAAAGTAGAAGGAGAACCAGGAGACTATGTTAAGAAGGTGGAGTTGCAATGAGAGAAGAATGATTGGGAAGATGAAACTTCTCCAGTAAGATGAAACAGACAAGGTGTCCTTAGTATAAATTGCTTCAGTAGAATGGTGACATTTGAATGAAAAGAGGAGAAGGGATTGGATAGTAACTGTAAGATGATACAAAGTCAAATTTTTTTCTTTTTTAAGTTGGCACCGGATTTGAACACATCAGGTTGGAGTGGTAGGAGGACCTGTGGAGAGGATAGAGTAGAACGGACATGAATGATGGAGTGGAGGATACAGGAATAGAATTACGAGCACAGGTGGAGTTTGCTTTCATTAGGTGGTGGACATTACATTTTTTTAAGTCTTGAGATAAGTTGAGAGATGAATAAGGATTTAGAGAAATTTATATGTGGGTATTGGTAAAGTGTAGTGAAAGGGAAAGTGTACTGCATGGATTAACTTCTTTTTGATGAAGTAGGAAAAATCATTTGTTAAGTAAGAGGCTAGAGTGGAGCTTGTGAGGAGTGATGGAGGGATGTGAGGCTGACTCAGAATGAAGAACAGGTGGAGTGGGAGAAAAGGAGTGAGAGGGCTGGCAATATAAGAAGCTGTGGTCATAGAATGAGAAAGTTGAATTTCACTTCAAAGGTTGAGCAGTTCCAGGTGATGTATGAGAAAGTCCAGGATGTGGCACTGGAAGTTGGTGAGTCAAAGAGAAATGGAGTTAAAGGATATTGATTTTAAGGAGGGCAAAGAACTATAAGGCTAAAATATTGGTTGATTTCTTCTGTGCTCCCTGAAGACTGAGTCTTGTGCCAACATTTTTAATGAATGTGGACAATTATTAATATTAGTTAATGTACAACAGTGGATGCAGCCTTGCCAAGTTAATTTTTCTTAGATAATTAGTTGTTTCCTATGGAGATTAAGCTATGATCAGTTTATTTGGAAATAAGCAGATATTAAGTGTGGAAAATGAAACCCATATAAGCACTGTTCATACCATTAATTTATTCTGCAAACATTTACTAAATGCTTTTTCTGGGCCTTGAAGTTGCTCAAGGGCCAGGAGAGGAGACCAACATCTAAACAGGTAATTGATATAGTATGCTAAGTAGTAGAATAGTAGTCTTATGTGGGATATATCTGAAAATCCACTGGAATGGGCAAGAGACCATCAGAACTTAAATGTATCCTTTCATTGTATGTACTCTATGATTTTTGATGCAAAAGATCTCAGACAACACAAAAAGTATAGATAACATACAAACATTCATGCACATGGTCTGTAGTTTAAGAAATAAGACTATAGATGCAGTTGAAAGCTTCCTGTATATCCTTCCCTAACCCCAGCCCCTTTTACTTTCTCCATCTCACAGTGAATCATTCACATGATTTTTTTTTAGTTGCATGTCTTGAACCTTATAAAATTGTTTCATATTATTATTTTCTTTCTGCAATTTTCTTTTTCTCCTCTTAACATTAAGAATTTTCAATATTGATACATTTAGCTCAAGTTCATTTTTCCTGCTATATAGTTTTCTGTTATATAACTCTTCTGGAAGTTTTAATTTTCCTGATGGTAGATGTTTAAATTGCTCTAATTTTTCCTATTATAAAGTCATGTTAAAAATGTTCTAGTGCATCTTTTTGAGCTCAGTTATTAATTGCTGCATGAAAAATCACCCCAAAACTGAGCAAGTTAAAACAAATGTTTATCATCCCACAGTTCCTGTGAGTTAAACATCCAGGTACAGCCTAACAGAGTACCTCAGGGTTAGAGTCTTTCACAAGATTACGGTGGACCTGCAGTCATCTCAAGGTTCACCTGGGGGAGTGGGGGAGTGTTTGCCTCCCTGCTCACTCACGTAGGTATTGGCTGACCTCAGGTCCTCATGTCTGTTACTAGAGACATCAGTTCTTCCCTATGTGGTGTCTCCATAGGGCAACTAAAAATATGGTGGCTGGCATCCTGCAGAGTGAATGAGCCAGTGATTGAGAGATGGAACCCAAGGTGGAAGCCACCATGTATTTGTAACCTAATCTTGTAATCCCATTACTTCTGCCATATTCTGTTGAGTAGGAGGGAGTCCATTCCACACTCAAGGGGAGGAGTTTACATAAGGGTATGAATAGTAGGAGATGAGGTCATTGGAGACCTTCTTAGAGGCTGCCTACCACATTGGATCATAGGTTACACATCATCAGCTTTACTGGACATTGTGAATACTCTTCCTGAGGTGGCTATTCTAATGTATACTTTCCTAAAAAATAAGACTTAAACTTTACTAATGTTTAAAATAGGAATTGACCTCAATGGCTTGTATGTTAGAGGCTTATTTGTTACGGTGTTCAGTATTGGGAAGGCATAGTGGGAGTTCAGGTTTGTTTCTATATATTACCAGTTTGTATGCCTGGTTGGAAGTATTTGTTTATTGTTACCTTTATTTAACTAAATTAATGCTTATGAAATACACAAGTTATCTAAGAAACATCTGCAAAGAAAAATGTGGATTAAAATAAGAATAATGCAAGTGTATGGTAGGAAAATGGGAACACTGATAATTCTACTTTGGTATAAACTCTTAAGTGTGTGAGGGAAAAATAATTATGATCTGTAATGTTTGACAGAAAGTTAGCCAAAACTTTAAAGGCACAGAGACCACTTCTTTATAATTTAATTATAAACTTTATAATTTTTATTTTTGTAGTTATAATTTACCACTGTTGTGACAATGAAGCTCATCCTAATTGTATACAGGGGTGGATAAAAGTAGGTTTATGGTTGTTCGTATGGAAAATAATACAATAATTAAATAATAATGCAAGACTAAACTGTACTTCGCATACTCATAACTGTAAACCTACTGATGCTTACCCCTGTATTGTATTAAAATATTAGCTAAACTACTAGTACATGTACATTTTATATGTATACACATATATAAAAATTAAATAAATATACATATATTGGGGGGTACATAATTGAATTTGTGGACTAGTTTATTAGAATCCTAGAGGTATGCAAAGAATACTGTGGGAGTGAGGAGGAGGGACCCTAAAGATGTCAGGAAAGTCTTCACAAAGAACATAGATTTTGAACTGGCTCACAAAGGACAGATAAGACTCTAAATGGCAGAAAAAAGGATAAGGAAGGCATTTTTGGTAGAGGAAACCACATTTACAGTGGAATAGATCCTTCAAGGTATGGCTTTTTGAAGAATAACAACTTCCCTAGATGGTTAGAATGAGAATTTTGGGAGAGGTGAAGGAAGATGGGAATGGAAGTATAGGAGGCAGCTTGAATGTAGGCTCCATATAGGTAGTGGAGATCAGTTAGGTGGGACTGGTGTGATCCCCTAGAATTAAGAAGTCTTTTAGTACCCTGATTGGAAAGTGGCAGTTGGTTAGGCACTATAGTGCTATCCCTTTTTAGGTCCGGACTTCAAAAGCCAGCCTTAGATTATAACTCCCAGTGATGGGGAGCAATTTTAGACTATTGTTTCTGTTTTTCATAAATGAAAAATTGAGAGTAGATAATTTTTTTATTACTTAAACAGCTTTATTGAGGTATAATTCATTTAAATAAACTACACATATTTAAAAATTATGGTATAATAAGTTTTGACATACATTTATACTTTTAACTCTAATCACTGCAATTGAAAATGAACACATAACACTGAAGTTTCTTTGTGCCTTTTGGATTTCTTTTTTAGTTTATTGGGGTGACTAACATTATGTTTCAAGTGTATAATTCTGTAATACATCACCAGTAAGTATATTGCACTGTGTGCTCACCATCCAAGGTCCAGTCTCTCCTGGCACGTATACTTGGACCCCCTTTACCTCTTTATCCTCCTACCACTCCTCCCCCCTCTGGTAAGCACCACACTGTTGTCTGTGTCTGTGGGTTTGTTTGCTTTGCTCATTTGTTCATTTATTGCCTTCTGTTTTATATCCCACAATGAGGGAAATCATGCTTCTTTTATTTTTTAATTTAATTTTTTAAAGATTTTATTTATTTATTTTTAGAGAGAGGGGAAGGGAGGGAGAAAGAGGGAGAAAAACATCTATGTGTCAGAGAAACATCAATCTGTTGCCTCTCGCATGCCCCCAACTGGGAACCCAGCCTGCGACCCAGGCATGTGCCCTGACCGGGAATTGAACCGGTGACCCCTTAGGTCTGCAGGACGCGCCCAACCCACTGAGCTACACTAGTCCAGGCGAAATCATGGTTCTTCTTCTTTTCTGACTGACTAATTTCTCTTAGCATGATACTCTCAAGGATCCATCCATGTTGTTACACATGGCAATATTTCATCCTTTCTTAATGGCTGAGTAGTATTCCATTGTATATAAGTACCACATCTTCTTTATCCAGTTATCCATCAAAGACACTTAACTTGTTTCCATGTCTCGGCCAGCTTGAATAATGCAGTGAACATAGGGATATATATATATATATTTTCATGAATAATAAATGTTTTAAAATTTAGGGGGTAGATATCCAGAAGGCTTGCTGGGATGTATGGTAACTCTGTTCTTAATTTTTTGAGGAACTTCCATACTGTTTGCCATAGTGGCTGTACCAATTTACATTCCTACCAGCTAGTGTAGGAGGCTTCCTTTTTTTTCCACATCCTCTCCAGCACTTATTTATTGTCTTATTGATAATAGTCATTTTGACAGGTATGAGGTGGTATCTTGTGGTTTTGATTTGCATTTCCCTTTATAGCTAGTGAAGTTGAACATCTTTTTATATATCTGTTGGCTACTCATATGTCTTCTTGGGAAAAGTGTCTGTTCAGGTCCTCTGTCCATTTTCAAATTGGATTTTTTTTAGTTGTATGAGTTTTTTGTGTATTTTGGCTATTAACCCCTTATTGGAGGTATTCTTTGCAAACTGGATGAATTTTTAAAAATTTAATGCAATGTGTTTAAAATAAATACAGATAAAACATTTTTTGTAGGAAATTGAGTGGTCACATTTAAAAAAATTTTCTATTATGAAGGTTTAAAAACATATAACTAGAAGAAATAGTATAATAAACTTCCATGTACCCTATCACCCAACTTCAATGTGTGATAGAATTTTTAATCTTATTATCATAATGCTTATACTTTTTGCTTTCTTACAAATGTAGTGCTTTCTTGCAAAAGCCTCATTATATGAATTCTTTATTTTATAAATGAGGAAATTAAAACCTGGAGAACTTGTATTACTTGAAAAAGTTTTTAATTGTGGAAATGTGGGAGTTGATAGAGACGAAAAACCGTATTTTCTACTTCTGTGTTTATTAGGCTCTTGCTGTGTGGACTGGCAATGCGGCCATCACCTGGGAGTTCATTAGAACTATAGATTGTCATGCCCCACTCCAGACCTACTGAATCAGAAATGGTATTTTAATAAGATTTTCAGGTGTCCACCCACACGTTAAAGTTTGAGAAGCACACAGTACTAGGGCAGTTTGTCTCTTTGGGCAACATTGAAATTTTAGAATTAAAAATGTTTCTTGAACTGAGGGTAGGTGAAAGGGAAAGAAAACTGGAAACTTTAGATATTGCTTCATTTCTGTTATTAAATGATGCCCTATATAGTTCTGTGAGAAGTTAAGCTCTTAGCTTTCCCTAGTCACCATTTTCAATTTATAAGAAAAAAAAGATTCTGTCGATAAAATAACAAATAAGTGCCCTAGACTATTATTATATTTACCCATTTATTCCTTTTGCCAGGATTATGTTTGAATTGTGAAGAGGAAGTAGAAGCTTCTTTTTTTTTTTAAAGCCCCATAAGTTGATTGAGCAAAACCCAGTATCTTCTCCCTGCTCCCTTCATTCCAAAGATTGTAAAGTTGGACAACCGGAAGGCAGAATTAAACACTGTTCAATGTGTATACCAAGGGAGGACCTCATGTTGTGTTCAATCTAGCCGGCTAGGGAACCCTTCTATTAGCCTCTTCCTAATGTTTGCACTGAATGAGCCATTACATTTTGAAGGCAACACTGAATTCAGTATTGATGCATTCACTTACCAACTTTTCTGCCTCCGGCAGAACAGTCCTTTACTAATGGCAGTGTACAAACAGCAGCCGCTGGCTTTATCCTCACTCTGAAGGAAACCTTGTGATACTGCTTCATTGCCATATTCCTTGTATGTATGGGCCTCACTATAATTCCATTCTCTGTGTCCCATTATAATTCTATTTTTTGTGCCCATGCTCCAGAAGCATTTTCTAGATGATTGTTACTTGTTAATGGAAACCCTTTTGGTATGGTCTCAGGTAAAAACCTGTGCAGGATTGAAATGTGTTTTGAGGTGTATTATGTTATAGTAAGATATTAGTATCTTAGCAAAGAGGAAATATCCATGTTGTTCTTTTGATTTGTAATGTTTTCACATATAGCACTTAGCTGGTATATCTTTCTACCTTTCAGAGAATGATTTGGCAGCTGAAAAAACATTTTAGATTCAGAATTTAGTAAAAGGCTTTACCAGTCCTTTTTACTGTTGTTGTATTCTCTCTGTGAAAAGCATATACTCTGGAGTTAACCAGTAAAATAAATGATTCCAGTTTTACTAAATCCATGGGTCCTCAGAGTCTGTACTCGAACAATCATATACAACATATAAACTGCAGTAATTCTGATGATGCCTTATTGGATCTAAAGAAACCCATATATCAGATTCCATAGTTGTTAATGGAGGGCTTTACCCAGGGGAATTATTTCACTGGCATTGACACTGTGAGAATATGGACCATTCATAACAATACAAATTCCATTTTAACGCTAATGGAAATTTTCAAATAACTTTTAAAAATGTAAAATAAACCTTTAATATATGAAGTCCAAAGCAACTCAAAATAATTGTATTTGAGTTATGATATGAGAGCGAGAAAAACATGGCAGTTGTACCTGTAGTGAGTAGTTGATGAAAGTTTGCATATTCACTATTTTGAGCCTTTTTCAGTATGATAGACCAAGCCCTCTCGCATATTCTGGATTGTCTTTACTTAATTACAGTCTTGGCTCTTAAGCTGTAAAGTCTAGTTTGTGTTTTTGCAATAGTGTACATGTCTGTTTTCTTTTATTTGTAGTTATACAATTAGTAATAAGTTGTGAAAATATGGTTAATGTGGGAATAGCTCAGATCAGAATTAGAAACTGCACTTGGCATGTATTCAATTCCCTGCCTGGGGTTAAAGTCCAGAGCCATAGATAGCAGATCTTCACTTTCTCCTGGTATTTTAGCTTTACTGATGATTTGAAACCATAGCAGTTAATATGCTTTAGCCTTTGCTTTTACAGACGAGAAATGGATCTTATACTTATATCACCAGGTTTCAAAACTATTTACACTAAGTGGGGTGGTTTACTACCTCAGGGGTAGTGCATTAAGCCTATTGCTCTGGAGAATCCATTTTCATCTCTTCTCTCCAATTGATGGGACAGATATGACAAGCCTTTAAAGTTGAGTGGAAATTTTCTGTGGGGCGGGCTGTTGTATTAAATTGTGCCTTACCACCACCATGGATGTTGTAAAGACTTGTGAGTAGGTAGCCTATGGCTAAGAGAAGAGATATATTGTCTGCGGTAGGGAGGCTGTAAGGTCTAATGTATAGGGAATAGTTTTCTTCCTCTCTGCCCGTTATTTTCTTCTTTAAATCATAACTCGAGTCCAACCACTCCAAAGAGGTTTTCTTGATTAACCAGCACCAGAAAGTGTTAGGTTCTTCATATTGTGTAATGCTGTGAGGCCTTTATTTTTATTTTCATTTTTTGCTTAATCCTTTTTTCTTTTTCACCCAGCCCCCTGGAAATCTTCTTTAAAGAGAATTATATGGTCATTACATGTGTAATTCCTAATTCGCACCAATATATTTTTATATTTAGGTTTACCATAACTAAAAGTTTAGGTTAGTGTGTTTATGTTGAATGTTATTTGCAAGGGATAGGGATTGCCTAATTAATATGTATGGTAACTTCCTTCCCCCCAATAATTCTTAGTTGAAAACATTGTTACCATTGTGCTAAAGATGATTCATTTACCTCTTATTTCTGTTCATTTTTTAAATACTTACAATTATAATAATATAGTGACTAAGAAAAATGTTATGAGACATTGATATATAATGTCAAAAAAAAAAGCTTTCAAATTAAATAACCACCACATTAAACAGCATGGATTCTATTTTAAGGACCTATTTAGAATAAAAAGTAGAGTTTTGAAATGAGACAGAAGTTTCCAGTGACATTTAAATTACTATTCAATAAATATTTTTAAATGAGTGCTCCTCTTTTACCTGCTGGAATTAGTTACATTCTCTAAATGACCCACTGAAGACATAAGAATTTGTTCTAGCTCAACTTTTCTGTCATTGAACTT
>VMDR010023017.1:0-15865 GCA_007922815.1 Macrotus californicus | reverse complement strand
GGGGGAAGAAGTGCAGGGATTAAGAAGTATGAAGTGATAGGTACAGAATAGGCAGGGGATGTTAAGGACAGTATAGGAAATGGAGTAGCCAAAGAATTTATATACATGACCAATGGACATGAACTAAAGTGGGGGGATTGCCAGAGGGAATGGGGGTTACTGGATGGAGGAGGCAAAGGGAGATAAATGGGGATGACTATAATAGCATAATCAATAAAATATATTAAAAATAAATAAAAGTTTGTATCACCATTGTCTTACCATCCTTTTATTAAATGTCACTTTTTAATTTCTAAAATTACTTTTCATTATTTTTATTCTTGTTAAATATAATAATTCTTTTCTAATGACATCCTCTTCTTTTTTTTGGATGCATTAATAATCTCTGTAATCTCTGATTGGTTGGAGCACTAAACAGCCTCCTGCTACCCTTGGCTGGTGTGTGGGCTTTTCAGCAGGGTCACCCATCTGGGCTACTATTTGTTGAGACCCTGATGGCAGGGAATATCTTTAGGCTTCATTCTAGGGCTGATTTGGTTCTCCATAGAAGGACCTTCCAGACTCCCACAGACAAATGTAGGATAGGCTGTAGTTTGCAGTCTGAATGAGAAGAAAACTGGACATCTCATCACTCAGCTCCTTCCCTCACTCTCCCTTCCTTCAGTCTGTTCTCAGTGTGATTCCTGCACCCACATGATATCCCTGGTCTCTAGTAGAGACCCCATGTTTTACTCTCACCAGAGAATAAGCCACTCACTGGTCTTCCAGGATTGGGGAGGGTAGTCATCCGTGTTTGTTAAGGTAGGGTATCTGGAGATCTAACTGATTGTCAACTAATCTTCCTTGTTTTAGCTAAGTTTTAACCTCATGTCTACAGTCATGTGGATCTGACAGCATCCTAGAATCCTGGAGTGGTTTTTCTTTCTTTTTTTTAGGTCATATTGCTTCTCAGTTTTTCTCACAGTGGACTTAGCCTCATTCCGCTTTCTAGGGCCTCTAAATCATTTACCTTTCTTCCATCTGCTTTTTGCCTATTTTCTTTTCTTTCCCTTTTGCTGTTAATGCCTCATTTTACATTCTATACTTAAGAAAAATCTGTTACCTCCCATTTGCTTTGAACTGGGGGAGGAGCGGAAGTCCCTGGGCACGATCGGTCTGTCCTCTCTTCACCCGAAAGTCGTGTTTTCTTGTTGACCATTTGTGTTTCTCTTCTGTCGGTCACACAGCCACATGTTTTATCAGGATTTTTAATCGGGTTTCTTTTTCTTTCTAGAATCCCCTTATAAATTCTAGATTTTAATCTCTTAGTGAATGTATTTTCTCATGTTAAGTTTGCGCCACATGGTAAAGGTCTACTTTCAAAGTTTTCAGTTTCTCAAATGTGAGGTTAGATCTTGTATCGCCGGACTCTATGCATGTGTTGGGTGGGAGAACCGAAGCGTAAGCACCACAGTGATTCAGTGCCTTGAAGTTTCTCTCATTCTCTCTCTCCTTTTTTCATTCTGGTCCCTTAAGGAACACCTCTTATATAGCATGGCATTCGTGTAAGTTGTCCTGGTTGGAAATTATAGAGACACAGCAGAGGCAGAAGCTGATTGTCCCACAATGTCTGTTTTTACCTTCTGTGGGAATAGAATTGTTACTTGTGCACATGAAGAGGACATCATCCAGCCTCTCCTGTGGCCAGGCAAGGTCCGTCCAGGGAAATGTAAAGGGACATGTTGTGTCGCAGCTTCTGTGAGCCCACCTTAAAAGTCACCTAGCACGTTCCCCTTGCTCCATGTCTTCATCCCATCTTTGTTTCTGTTGTGTGGGATGTGCATGTAATGGCTGGAGGTCTAGCTGCCGTGGTGTAGCAGTGGGGTCAGACTCTAGGCCTGGTAGTGCAGTGAGCTGCAAGGTGTTGGATGCCGTAAGAGTGGGAGAAGCAGGACGCGTACCAACCCTTGACTGCCTGACTTCGCCATCGGTGTGCTAGAGATGGAAACTGCAGTTGTGGCTAAGCCACTGCCCTTTTAAGTTTGCCGCCTTCTCAGCTAAACCCAGTCCTAACTGATCCACCAACTCAAATTTGCTTAATCAAATCAGTTTTATGGTTTATTGACTTACAGAACAGGTTCATCCAAGAGGTAAAGCTGTTTTTAAGTACCAGCCCCGTGCGGCCGTTTAAATTATGTCATTAGTGCTCTGTCTCTCTGTTTACTTCAAAGCCTTGTTGCTTCTGCTCGCTTTATTCTCAGACTAGTAAGACATGGCTGTAACACGGCTGCCTCTGTCACAGGACAGTTTATAATCTCAGAAACAGCAGGCACTTTTTCTGATAACCTCACATTTGGCCTGGTCACCCATTCCCCGCACCAAACAAGGTGGCCTCCATGGAGAATGCCCAGATTGGTCAGGTCATGGTCATAGGCCCACTCCTAGGCGGGAGGGGAAGAGACATTCTTACCCAAACCCAAGGACCGAGCAGAATTGCCATGGGGTGAATCTGCAGTGTGTACAACTGAGCTCCATGTTCTTATAATTTTAAAAGCCAAAATATATATTACTTTCCTGCTTTTCTTTCCAAAGAAAGCCATGCATGTTAAAACGAGTAATTATAAGACAACCTATGACAGTAAAGAGATAAGAAATAAAGTTAAGATCTGTGATGGTGCAGGAAGAAAGTACAGAGTAGTCTTTGCCTACAGAGGACACAGTAGTAAAATGATCAGATGAAAATATCTGAGGTTAAAAAAAGCCCTGTTTCTAAATAGAGGTTATTCTGTTAGTGATACTGTCTTATTAGAGCAGTTACAGTGTACCTGAGCAAACCGTCTCGACTGCAGTCCAGAATCTAGCGACCTTACATGATTCATTTCTGATTTGTGATGTCTTAAGAGTAACTCCTCTCTCTCTCTCCTGTGAGCCTCTCCACAGGTCCCACCCAATGTCATCGTTGACCCCAGTTTTTTTTTTTCAGACTGAAAGACAAATCTCTAAGAACCCCTCAAAATAAGTGGAATAATGTGTTTTCTTTTGCAAAACGAATGGAAAAGTATAATACTTATTTTTAATCCATTTTAAAAGATGCCTTAGCCTGTGAAAAATGAAGTGCCTCTATAAACTTTTTAACGGCTTTATTGGGTTGCGATGTATGCGAACTGTATGTGTTTGATGTACATAAATTTGATGAGTTTGGATGTGTGCATATACCCACGATTCCATCACTGTAATCAAGGTCATAAATATGCCCATTGCCCCCAAGAGTTTGTGTCCCTTTGCTTTTCTGTGTGGCGAGAACACTGAAAATGAGATTTACCCTGTTAACACATTTAAGCGAGCACCACCATAGTGTTAATTCCAGGCGCTGTGTCGTAGCGCAGACCCCTGGAACTTATTCTTCTTGTGTGGTGTGACTTCATGCCCAGTGCACCACAGCTCCCTTCCAGAAACCTTTTAAAACTGTAGCTTCGCACAGAAAATGAGGCAGGTATTTTTAAAAATAAACTTTATTTTTAAAAAGTTTTAGATTTATAGAAATAATGTGAAGATAGTACAGAGAATTCTTATACACATCACACCCAGTCCCCCTGTTGCTAACATTTTACATTAGTATGGTATGACAGTTACAATTAGTCAACATTATTAAACTAAAGTCCATCCTTGATTCAGATCTCTTCGTTTCCACCCTCTGTCCTTTCTGTGTCCTGGGTTTCCTCCAGCCTCCCTCACTACACTTGGTGGTCATGTCTCTGGCTTGTCTTGGCTGTGACAGTAGTCAGGCTTTCTTTGTATTTGATGGCTTTGACAGTTTGAAGAGTACTGGTCAAATATTTTCTAGCATGTCTCTCAGTTGGTATTTGTCTGATGTTCTCATGATCAGTCTGAGGTTATAGGTTTTGGAAAGGAGGACCACAAAGGTAAAGTGCGATTTTCATCACGTCAAGTCAACGGCCATCAAAATGAGTTGGCACTGCTGCCCTTGACTACCTGGCTGAGATCGGGCTTGTCAGGGTCCTCCACTGTGTTGTTACTCTCTTCCCTTCCTTCTTTACTGCTCCTCTTTGGAAGGAATTCGCTTGAGGAATAGACAGTTACATTCAACTTTCTTGAGGGTAAAGTGTGCACAGAAAGTATATGGAATTCTTCAGTTGATGAGATTTGTCTCTTCTACCTTATTTGTCTGCTGGTCTGCTCATCTATGTGTCATCCTAGCTTATCCTTCCTTCCCCTTTCTTCCTTCACAGCTATATTATTGATAGTGTAGATTTGAGGATTTTTATTTTATTCTTAGGATTATAATCTTGTACTACTTTATTTTGTTGTGCAAATTGTTCTAGTTTTGGCCATCAGGAACTCTTCTAGTTGGCCTTTGTGTCCCTTTGACAAACCCTTGTTACTGTGTTTTTGTTCGTCTGTGTGTTGGATGTCCTTCTCTGTTTTTCTGGCACTACAAGAAGCTACATATTCATTTTGTATTTCCTGCCTCAGCCCTAAAATCAGCCATTTCTCCAAGGAGACTGGTTCCTGTTGTCGGAGCATGGTATTAGAATCCAAGATCTGGGTGCTGGGTGTGCTTGTTGCTGTTAGGGTGTTGCAAAGCAGGTGTTTTTATGGTCCTGTTTCACAGATGCAGACTTGGAGATCCCAAAGAACAACACTGGTGAACAAGGAGGGTGGACATGGTGGTGGTTTTGACAGTGGAATCAGCCCTTGTTTCTGGGTAATTTTTCTTCCATCCCTTTGCAGTTTGGGGACGGGTAGATTTGCCTCTCTCATAGATATTTTTGTGAGGTAGTTTATTTTTCTAGGCCCTCTGATGAGTCATTTATCTAAGGGCAAAATGTAAGAGAGTGTTTATTAATGTTCTGACTGTAGAGGTTATTCATTGATTGACCACATCTTTTTTTTTGTAGTTTTGCCAAAAAGACATGGAAATGAAACATGACCTGCTAAAGAATATTGTATGTTACTGGTGACAATATGAACAGATACAAAATTTCCTACAAGATTGTTGATAAAACATAGTTGGGAGTGTTGAATGGATTTAATGCTTTCTTGCTTCTTTCAACCTGCAGAGCAGCTGCTGTGAGGATCAGCCTAACTTATTATAACTGGATCCATTGTCCAATTTTTGCAATTTTAGTCGTTATTAAAAACACAACTTTACCTTAAATATAGAAATGCAAACCTTTGTCAAGGAACTCTTCCTAGGAGATAAATTTAAACCACCATGTCTTTTATAGCATGAATTTACCATTATCCTTTTGCATTAAGTAATTCATCAGTGCTCTTTAGAAATGGGAGCGTAGTAGGTTTAACTGGTCCCACACACTTAACATAATTTGAATTTGCTATTTTAGTAAAATATTAAGAAACACTGAAATCATTCCACACCGTGCGCGCGCGCGCGCACACACACACACACACACACACACACACACAAGTTAATTTCCATTTTTCCACTGGAGCCTGCTCTACGTTTGTAAGTCAGCTGGAATGAATTTTGTCGTTGTCTCAGTTTCGTTGCCCCTGTATTATCCCAGACAGAGTGACCCTCAGTCACACTACTGTGAATTATCCTTTTCTTGTCCTCCTCCCCCCTCCTATTTAGTCATCACTAAACATAGTCTATTCTTCTGAAACATTTGAGTGCATTAATTTTTGATGTTTGAGATGGTTTAATCTGCCAAAGGATGAGGGTCTTAGTTTTTTTTCATCTTACCATTAGCAGGATAATTGGAAGCTGGAGCAGTGCTAGACCCTTATTTCATCCGATCTTTCAAGTTTACGGCCTTAATGAAAAATATAATATTTCATGGAGGAAATTTCAGTTTAACCTTGTGGAGAGGGTTTTCAGTCTATTCGTCAGACTCTACTGAATATTGCATGGAATCTTGTTTACCTTTTTCTTTCTTCTGTTTCCTTTTTCTTCCTTCTTTCTTCCTATTTCTTCCTTCTTTCTTTTCTTCTTCCTTCTCTTTTTCTTCTTTTTTTCTTGTATTTGGATAATCTTGAGAAAGATCCCGACTAATCATTGTTACTTCTTGAATGTCTGATTCCTGTTTTATTCTTTTTCTTCCTACTTTGCTCCATCTCCTGGGATATCCAGGTATTAGAAAGTCCTTACCCGTAGAGATCATTGTGCTGTCTCAGTTTTAATTTGTGCCTCAGTTAATGCTTTTCTCATATTCATTTAAATGCTTTTTGAGGTCCTGTTCTCTGAAGCGTAGATCTTACCTGTTTGATTGAATGACACATTGCAAATATTTAATGGTACATATTTATGAGGATCATTTGAATTATTTTATTACCCTTTTGGACACACTTACCAGGTCTTAATTGATATTAAGACTCAGCAATCCATTAAGTCTTTTAGTCCATTCCAATTCAGACTATAACTAGTATTCTGCCCGCCCTAACTCCCACAGTGTCTAACACAGCCTAAACAAAACAGGGCACCTGTTCTGGCTTTGCCTCTTCTAAACAGTGTTTGGGACCCATTGACCTTTGATGTCATTGTTACAGTGAAAACATGGAGCACTGTCTGGTAGGGAGAGATGCTCCCATGCCACCTCCATCTTCAGGATTGGGTCTTCATGCGGCTAATTGTACTTGAGACCCTGTCTGTTAAGAATTAGTAGATAACCTCATTCTAAACATTTAATTAAGTTGTGAATGAGCCATACACTTTAAAGAAAATAATAATAATAGCAAACACATAGCACCTATGTGTATTTAGCATATTTTTATATGAAGGAGGTACAATGTCATAATCTTCATTTTGTAGATGATGAAATTAAGGTGTGTAGAATTTATGTACCTTGAACGCATTCTAGACGGTAACAAGTGTGGAGGCAAGACTGGCCCAAGGCATTCTGACTGAAAAGGCTGCTGTAAAAACTTCACTATCTTCTCCTGACCCCCTATCGCTCTTTGGTGTGTGAGTGCGTGTGTATTTAAGTTGTACGTCAGCAATCTGGGGAAATTTCATTGCTGTGTCTTTGATTTTGGATTCCTTTTTTGCTCAATTGAGTTGTGGATGTTGGTGATTTTGATGAGTTTAGGAAATAACAGTTACACAATCAGTTGAACTGCTCAAGTTTCTGCCCTCCCACTCATCAAACTTAGCCCATTTGCAAAATGTTTGCATTTGAGAATATCAGTTCGAGGTCAGTTCCATTTGATAAATATTTATTAGTCATCATCTCCTGTGTATAGTGTCCCATCTGAGGCACAGTGGTCACAAAAAGGCAAATATGATGCATCTTGGAATGGGGTGGGACAAGGCAAGTCTTATCCTTACCTAAGTATGTCCATCAGTAACTACACTACAAGGCCCATGAAAGGCACAAGATACTGTGGGGGTTCAGAGATAGTAGAGAATTAGGACATAATTTCTTTGAGGAAGTTGCTTTACAGCTAAGTCTTGAAGATGGAACTTTTCGGCCAGAGGTATTTGAGGTGAAGGGAATGCTGTGAGCAAAGATGCCGAGGTGCAAAGGTGTGCACAGTGGTTGAGTGTGGGTAAGATGTGTAAATGGTGGAGAATAATTTTCAAAATGTGGTTTGTGACTGTAAGTGTGAATTTTATTTATTCCTCAACAATTGTGGCACTGCAGATGGAAAAGATCTCAATTTGAGAGTCGTTCTGAGAACCCATAGGACTCAGTAACTAATTGAAAGAGAAAAGTCTGGGTGGGGGAGGAGGGGCCAAGGATGTCAAGCTTCTCCGTCAAGGAGACTTTGCGGAGGTACAAGATATTGCTGATGGAAGTCAGAGGAGCCGGTTTTCATTCTCACCTGCTTTGTTAAGGCAGGTAAAAACATTTTTGAGTACCTCAGCTATTGAAAAACCGGGACTGCATGACAATATTGTACATAGGGTGTGCGTTTAAGGAGAGGGGACCACTCCCTAGAGGAATTGTGGAGAAAATGCCAATCAATAATAACAGCTTTGTTATGTAGTACATTTTTGTGTGTGTCTAAATGAGGTATTCTTAAGAACCTCTTACTCCATCTTAAGTGATGTGAAAATAAGGAAAAAGTTGTAAGCATGTTGGCACTTGAGTTTGTAGTACCAGAAGTCCATTTTATTCCTGAAGTGGTTCTTGGCTTGAGGGAGGCCCCTAGGTCTCTGGATTTCTGAGCCCCAGTCCAGGTCTGAGGGTGTTCAGCGCATCCCCCAGGGCATCACTTATTTTTTCAGGAGTAGCGGCTGGTCTGTGTCTCAGTCCTGTGTTCTACATACAGGCAGCACAGGGCACACCTTCCTCTCTTCCTTGTCCGTGCTCTCCACGGTAGCATGAATGCTGTCTGCTCGGAGTGACTGTTGAATTTTTACACATGACACTATGCCTGGTACATGGTAGACTAAAAAAATAAAATAAAATAAGGGAAGTAATTATTTGCTCCCATAGTCTGTGGCAGATTAAGTTTTCAGATACACGATATCCCGCTTGCTGTTTATTAGGGAAGATTTCAGTTAAGGAACTTAGATGTCTGGCTTACCATTTGTATATTTTAATGTGTGATATTTGTAGTTGAATTCTTTTATCCAGAATGCCTGTGTAACACCACACCAACTTTTTGACGTTCGTGGGTTTTTTTCCTCCCTGCAAGAAAAAGTTTTTCTTGGCCCTTTATACTTATGAATATATTTTGGATTTTTTAGGTCCAACATATTTTATTGAAGAGGAAAACAGGAAAAATTCCATAATATAGTAAATCATGTTAATCTTGACTAAATATCCACTTTTTCTAGTTTTATTGAGATGTAATTGATGTGCGGTATAATGGCTTGACCTCCGTATATTGTGAAATGATCACTGCTTTAAGTTTAACTAGCGCCCATCATCTCATACAGAAACAGTAAAAACAGAGAGCAAAGAAAAGAGAAAAATGTTTTTTACTTGTCATGAGAACTCAAGATTTGCTCTCATGAGTTTGTTCGCTTTTTCAACAAGCTGTAGTACATAATTTATACATTGACAGCTAGCTGCAAGGCACTGTCTCACATTGAGCTTTGGGGCGCTAGGTCAGGTGTGGAAGGTTCGGGGGCATCACGGGGTGTTGCTGTGTGGAAATCAGCAGCCGTGTGCGGTCAGCACTGCCCTCTTCATCTCTGCCCTCTTGAATCCAGTGGTCGTCCAAGCGGAGGTTAAAGATCTATGTAGAATTCCCATCTTTATGAAATTGTAGTACATTTTGAAACCTAAAATTGGTCCTTTATTTGTTTTCTATTTCCAAATGCATATTTTTTGTAGTAAATCTTTATTAAGGCCAAAGTATAATGCTAGCATTATTTCTTTATTCTAAAATTTTACAGAATTATGTTTTCTTGTGAAACATTTTCCAGATACAGTATTAGAAATCTGAGGGAACCCAGAGATCTGATTAAGCCAACTTGGCAGAGAGACTGATAAATTAAAATGAAAGTTTTGAGGTATTGTTAATTGAAAATTGAGCAGAATCAAGGAGACAGTATCTCTTAAATATAAGATTACATTAAGTTAAAATGAAATTGTTTCTTTTATAAAACTTTTCCAAGAAAGTACATAACATGCAAGTGAATCTGTGGCTGTATTTTGAAAAATACGAATTTTTATTACAAATTAATGTTCTTTTATTAGTTATCTATGTTTAGGTTCTAATAATAGACAGTATTTTTTCACCTGGAGGTTATCACCCCACAGTTTACATGTTTTAAAGTAAGCTGTAAATTTTAGCTTGAACAATTTTAATAACATTCCCAAAAACAGATCTCAAAAAGCAATTTAAAAGAAACCTTGAGATTTTTAAGTCAAATACTGTGACCCCCTTTCTCGTGAAAAAAGTCAACTCGTGTTAACTGAGCATTTCTTTGCCCTGAAGTTAGAAGTACATTCAGCAAAACCTTCTTTCCAGGATTGAGGTTTTTAATGATGTGAATCTTGGGTTAGCATGACCATTTTGTACTTGTCACACATGGTCATTTATTTTTTGAATAGAATGGTGATTATAAATACATTCGCTTTCACGTAAAGCTCAGCTATGACACGGACCGACTGCAGATAGTCCCAGGTCTTCTCCACAGGAAGTGTGATTGTGCCTACCTCCCCTTCCCTCCATTCCCTACTTTTGGATGACTAGGCTGAGTTCTTCAAGGTCAAAGACACGTATGTAATCATTCTCTGTAGCCCCAGCGTGTGGAGCAGTGCCAGGCCGCACCACGAACTTAATAAATGCTGACTGACGACATGTACGTACGTATGTATGCACATGTGTGTGTACAGCAAACAGTTTTTGTAACTGACAGGTTTTCTTTTTGAAAAACTTACTTTTAAATAATTATAGGTTCATGGGAACCCCCCAGTCCCCAATACAGGGAGGCTCGTATTTCTGTGTCCCTCACCCGCTTTGCCTTCAGTGGTCACGCAGGACTGTAGAACATCAGAGCCATGGCGGCAGTCTGAGCCCCTTCACACAGCACCACCCCTGCGGGCCCTCGTGTGCATGTGCGCATGCGTTTGGTTCTGCACAGCTTTTTAATGTGTGTAGATTCATGTAATCACTGCTGCAGTCAACACACGGAGTGGTGCCACCCCACAAGGCCTTCTTGCGCTCCCTTTTGTTGGGTGTCCCCTCCACTCCTTTCCCACCTTGTTTTTACTAGTGCTGATTTTGTGCATTAACTGTGGCCTGTGAAGAATTACATGTTTGTTCAAGAAAAGGATAGCATTACTGGCTGTTTATCAGTCTGTAGGTCATCCCTCGTGCAGGACTAGTTTAAATATTTTCTGTTTTAAAGAAACATTGTCTTAAGTTTGGTTTCCCCAAAGTTTGAATTGCCAACATTATCATGATGGGAGTTTACTTCCATTAATCGGAATTTACAAGCCACTGGATATGTTCACATAATGCAGAAAAACGCATGATGCGACAAAACATAAACAGAATGCTAATAATGGGGGATCCACAGTGTTAATGAGTTAAATATTGAAACATACATCTTAGAAAGTGATCTCATGGGCAAAAAATTGCCGCAGTCTCCCGTGCCATGAATTGGTGAATCCAGTGGATCATAATTGCTGTGAGTCTGGATGCCTCGTGTGTAACTGAAGCTGTGAAGGTGGGTTCCTGCAGTAGGCCAGGCATGTCTGTGTGTGCCTGCATGTGTCCAAAGGGAATCCATCCTTCAGAGTGAACACGGCAGGCTGGGTGGAAGATGTAACCACCGTGGTTAATAAGAAAGGAGGAAATTTTGATGTAGATGGGGGCAAACCAGGTGCTGTGACAGTCTTTTGTTTAGGAAATAGTTGGGAGTTCTGAAAAGGAGCATCTTTTACTGTCCTCAGCCAGATAAAAATAGACAGCATGGCCCTTGGGCTGTAAATTCATTACTGTGAGGCCTGTGTTGGGCACTGTCTCGCCCTCTCACCTACGTACTCTTTCCCATTTCATTAGGCTCTTAAAGAAAGCGACGGAAGTATCTTTGGAATTTCATCTTGGGGAGTGAAAGGACCTTCTCCCGCTGACTCTGCTTCTTACTTTTCTTCCTTCCAGCCTCTGCTTGCCCTACCCTGGAGCACCTGCTGGGCAGAAGTTAGCATGAAAAACCTGTTTTGTAAAGAAAAGCCTCCAGGCGACACTCCCTGGGCCTTGGGATAGAAAAATACTGCCACCTCCTCGGGTTTTTAAAATCCTTCAGTCTATCTTGAGAACACAGTGTCCCCGGTTGGGCGTGTTCGTGTGTGCCTGTGTGTGCACTTTGAGTGGATCTGGGAGCCTGCTGGTGGGCGCAGGGACGCCAAGTCTGGGTTAGTGTCAGGCAAGGCTTTTAAAAATAGCTTGTTTTTCATTTTTTGGAACATAACCTCCCTGTTCCAGTTTATTAACAATCAATTTCTAACTCTCACATTTGGTACTGTGGGAAGTTACAAAAGCCTTTATCTTTGAAGAACTGATAGTCTCTTCAGAGGATTTCAGTATAAGTGGGAGAGAAAGTGATTTGCCAGTAACGCACAATCACAGGCTCTGGAATATTTAAGCACCGAGGGAATACACTGTTGACATGATAGAGTGGCCTGTGTGTGATCTGTGAAGACTTAGTGAACTTGGATTTCACGATGGTTCATAAGAAGTTGAGGAGGGACCGGGTTTGAAGAAGGGGAGCATTCAGAGAGGCAGGAGGTGGGGATTCGGCTGTGTGCTGGGTGGCCAGTGTATGCCCTCAATTTGAGGGGTGGTGAGGTGTCCTGGGTTCAAGTCCCTCCACATGCTAGATCTGTTCATTCAGATTGAGTCCCTTCTCTGACTGAAATTCCTGTCCTACACTAAAGTTGCTAATACTAAATAAAACAGTGTTTATAAAAAAGCTCTATAGAATGAAAAACTCTATACAGATTTGAGTTATTGTTGTTTGACTACCAGTCATACAAATCAAGTGTTTTTTATTTCTTTTGTGTACAGTAATTTAAAACTGAAAAGCATCGGAAAGGGTGCTGATATTTACATATTTTTAAGAGCATGAAATTATACTGAAATAACCAATTCAGCCAATCACTGTAGGATGAAATATGTATTCTTCTTTTAGCTGATTTAGGGTGAAATATATATTTCTCTTTCAACCCATCAGGAATGAATTTTTAGAATGATTATGACCCTCTTTAGCTTTTCTAAAAATCTGGGTGTGAGGGATATATTGATTACTTCTAAAGAAGGACTATGTACCAGCTTTATGTTTGGCTTCAATCTGACTTGATATTTTTCTAATTAAGCAAAATAAACTAATAAAACAAACAAGAAACAAAAGCTATCTCTGGACCTTCCCTCCCTCCCTCGACCCCCAATGTATATGTCAGCTGCTACTACTTTGGGGATCAAAATTGTCATTAAATTAATACAAATAAAAGTATCACTTCCAACGGAGATCTGCTGTAGAATAAAGGGAAAAAGCCTGAGCACTTTGTACCAGGGGCCTCGTGAGACCATTTTCCACGAACAGGTCCCGTTTGCGTATAGGTGTGAAGTGAGCTGTGGGATGCATAGGCCTGCAAAGTGCCACAGAGGCATATGGACTGGGATGAAAATTAATTGCTAAAGGTATGAAGCCTGTGTATACAACGTGCCACGTTAGGTATTCTGCTCTGGATGCTTAGGTAAAGCTGCTTCTATATTATCCTTAATGCAGTGATCCGCCTAGGCCTTATGCTTTGTCCAAATGAGATATTTTCAGAAATGACACTCTAGGATATCAGACGCATCTCCCTAATTCTGTGCTTCTTAAAAACTGAATCAGAGTACTGCGCAAAAGGTACTAAAGTAAGATTTAGGTGAATACTTTTACAAATCTGGATGGAGAAGATATTTCTAGAGAGACACCAAATCCAGAAATCCTGAATAGATTGATATGCTAGACTGAAAAATTAAACACATCTCTATAATACAAACTTTATAAATGTAAATGCCAGACCATGAACTGGAAAAAACTATTTGTAGTGTGAGACAGTGAAAATTTAATATTTTTAAGGAAGAAAACCCTTAGCCAGAATAAGGCAGCTGCCCCCAAACAAGATGGGAGATTTAAACAAGGATTTCACAAAAGAAGACAAAGACTAGTAAACCGATGAACTAATGTCTTACCTCGCTGGTAGCACAAAGTAGAATCATTTTTTCTGCTTTCAGATCAGGTAAGATAAAAAGATGGCCCCACCGAATACGGGGGGCACTGTGGTCGACACGCTGCATGTGTAAGCGCTGATGAAGCAGGTGTGCACTTACCTGCCTGGGCAAGGAAGTGTAAGCATTTAAAAACTTGGACCCCACATTTTACATCTGGAAATGTATTCTAAAAATGTAATTATGAATAGGCGCAAAGATTTGGCTACAGTTATGTTCACCAGAGTTGTTATTAAAAATTGGGAAGCGGTCAAAATGGCCAGCAGCGATAATAGTGGAATAAATATGTTTCATTGATATAAGGAGCACTATGCTGGTGTTAAAATATTTTTGAATTCATTGATTGGGACGTCTGTCTACCAGGTACTTCCAACTGAGGGACGCATATTAAAACGGCATTCATGTCAAGGACATAGAGCAACTTTGAAAATTTGCTATATGTTACATACTTTGCTAACTGCTTTCCTTTATTATCTTAGTTTATGATCACAACGTTCCTCAGAGTAAATATTAGCCCACTTTACAGATCAGTAAAGAGAATCGTCAGGAGGCTAAAGAGCAGTAGGAAGCGGGGAGCCAGGATTTAATGAACGGCTTCCACATCTTGCACTTCTGTGCATGGGTGTACATACCCGAAAGGGCACACACCACACGTGGGGACCGTGCTGGTATTTACTCTTTGCTACTAGTATTTCAAGCGATTTTAATCTTCCTATTTATCCTTTTAGGCATTATCTGAGGGTTTGGGGATATGTGTGTATGTAGAACTTTTCTAATCAGGAAAAAAAAGCAAAGCTATTTTTATGTGTTTGTATTAAACAGCAAGGAGTGGTTTCTAGAAGGGCAGGCAGCACTGGTTTTAATTTGTATGTGTGTCGTGTGTTGCTTCAGAAGAGATGAAGAAAAATGTGTGAAAAATTAGCATGTACGGGTGTGGCATTTCTAGTAACATTGGTGAGGTGTTGCACATCAAGGGTTAGTAATTGATGTTTTCTCAGATACTTTTTAGGGTAGATACCAAAAAATTGAGGGTTAAAGAAAAAAACAGTTGAACATTAAGCACATATATCAGTTTTAAAATGTAAATACTTGAAAAAAAATAAAAGTCCTATCAGTAATTTAAATTTTTTATTAAGCTATCAAGTATTTACTGAATTCCAAGATTTCCTAGGGATAAAGACGAATGTAAGATGCAGAATTAACAATCTAGTGGTGGAAAGAAAACTTAAGAAATGGGGAGTCCATACTTAAGACAGTATTTAATCGGATGGTGAGTTGCAAACTTCAGAAGAAAGTCCAGAAATGGTTCCAGGTTGCGAAGGCAGGGTTGTATGTAAAGTAGATAATGTTGACTAATACTCATGTGAATTTGGGAAGGTGTATGGAGAAAGGATGCATGGGGCTGACACTGAACTTGGGATGGGTAATAGCTGAGCAAGTGGCAGAAGCAAGAATGAGCAGAACGGGGGCAGGCCTGCAGTTCAGCAGTGCGCAGTCAGGAGCCGTGGGAAGGCGAGGTAGGTTACAGAGAGCTTCCATGGTGAAGCATTTATGTAGAAAGTTTGACAGATACATTACACTAATTTTTTTCAAGGACTTTTACAAAGCTTAATTGTATTTGTTTTCTAGAAGTTTCTCTTTAGTTTTATATATTAAGAGAAAAGTCCTTTAATCAAGAAGAGCCTGTGCCTGACGGATTTGGAAGTACCTGTTACGCATCACAGGGTTTTATTCTCAGTTCACAAACTGTATTCTGATAACATTAACAATATTGAATGGATTTTACATGAGAGACACTGAAGCTGCCCAGCCTGATCGGTGCTCTGCACGTTTGTGAACAGAGCACTTACTTCCAAAACTTGGGTTTGGTTGGGGCTTCACACTCATTTAGTTTGACTTCCCACCTCGGTAAAAAGATTTCGTCTGTAATAATTCCTGAAGGGGATTATTCCCAACTATTTGCCTAAAATAATGAATAGAAAGAGAAAGATAAACAATTTTGTTGCTTTGCCCAACATCTTAAGTAGCCTGTTTTATCTCTTGAAATACAGGGTGGAGCAAAAGTAGGTTTTAGTTGTGAGTAGGAAAAACACAGAGTTTATTCTTGTGTTATTGTTTATTAATGGTATTATTTTGCATATGAACAACTATAAAGGTACTTTTGCCACATCCTGTGTGTATGTATAACTGAATGAAAATTTAAAAGCACACACATGTTTTTGAG
>VMDR010023016.1:0-15860 GCA_007922815.1 Macrotus californicus | reverse complement strand
TGTATTGAAATTTCAATTAAAATTTAGCAGATCAAAAATAGAAATGAAAATTCTAGTGTCTTTTTAATGCATTTTCTGCCTAGATGATATTGACTGGAGGGGGCTTAATTCATTTATAGTGTGCATTGTTTTATGCTTATGGGTTTGCCACCTGAAGGAATTATCTCTGACGTTTAAGTTCAGGTTAACATGGGAGAGCTTTTACAGTGTGTTTTCCTTCATTGTGAGTCTGAAGGGTATAGGATGAGGGTGTGTGTGTAGCGGTTTGTAGGGGGAAATAGTCTTAAATCTGAACAAAAGGTATTGTTGGCCATATTAGGTCAAGAGCTTCTTTGGAAATAGAAATGCCCCAGAAACTTGATAAGCATTTATCTATTTACTTTTGGTCAATTTCTGGAGCAAGTTCTGTAGTCAGAGGTCTCACCTAGGCTTCCTTTTTACATGCTCATCTTTTAACCATCTGGCTCATGTGCTGTAGTTATTCCCTAAACTTAGATTTTTGACAATTACTTAAAAGAATTTAAACTGCTAAACTTTATTAAAATAACTACCTTCTAGCCTGCTCTTGGTCTTTTTATTTTTCTGGAAAGTAAGGCTGACACTTTTCTCATAGCCCACTGTAATTTGACTTTGGGCACAGAAACACTTATTTTTCTTTGTTCTGTGTAGGGTCAAAATATGTGACCCTAGGTCAATTTAGATTTTAGGCTACAAGTAGAGGGTTCCTCCCTTAGAAACTTGCTTCTCTTTATTTAAGCAATTATACATATTGAAATTGACCCTTAAGAAAAGTATACATATTTCCTACCAGAGTTTGGATCAGAGATGCCGTTACTATTAGATTTCTTGAAGAGAGAAAATACACTGTTGAATAAAAGATATGAGAAAGTTTTTGGTGAAAGTGGGAACAAACATGCTGTGAAAGCCCTGGAGGGGCACCAAACTCAAGTAGAAAAGAGTACACAGGTAGACATCTGTCTTCTGAAGAGCTGGGCAAAATACCCTGACTTATCCCCATGCGCACAGGCTTTGAATTTAATGTGGGCACAGGAATGAAGCAGGACAGTTGTTCAAAGGAGCTGAAAGATCTGCTTAAGAATAATTAGGGCTTCTAGTGAAAATACTAACGTGCCAGGAAAAGGCCCACACATTCTAATCTCTTATGAAGGAGTGTCATAGGCAGTATTCTTAGATGGCCCTCATGACTTTGCCTCCGGGGGGTTGTGCCCATGATTGGGTTATTTATATGACCAAAGAGATTTTGCAGATGTAATTATACTTAATCTGTTGACTTTGTTTTAACAGAGAGATGATTCAGGTGAGATTGATCCAATCACTTGGAGTGTTTAAATCTTTGTCTAAAAACCAGAGCAAGAGAAGTCAGAGAGATTCAAAGTATGAGAATCATTTAATGTGAGGGAGATTCTCCATTGCTGGCAGCATACACATGTTAAAGGAATACAGGAAGCCTTTAGGAGCTGAAAGTGGCCCCGGGCTGATAGATGTGGAAGGAGAGAGACACTCATGCCTATAATCACAAGAAATTGAATTTAGCCAACAACCTGAAAGAGCTTGGCAGTGGATTCTTCCTCAGAACCTCTAGATAAGTATTGAGTTTGGTCAATCCCTTGATTTCAGCCTAGAAGACCTAGAGCAGAAACTATGAGGTAGAAAATTCATGTTCCTTTAAGTTGCTAAGTCTATAGTAATTTGTTACATAGCTTTAGAAAACTAGTACAAGTATAGAAGTGTAATCTGCCATTTTCCTAGTTTATGAACTCTAGAGAGACCCCTGTCAAGAATGCAAAGCTGTAGGTAATCTTTCTCATTTGGTATAGAGATTTCTCCAAAAACAGTCCCCATGGGTAAGAACAGTTTACAATCAGTAGTAAAGGGAATTCAGATCAGCTTCTAACAACAATTCAAATTTATTACTTATATTAATAAGATTAATAATATATGAATATAGATGATGGCGAGATAGGTGGGACCAGAGTCCACTTCCCCCTGCACGTGAATGAAACACCTAGCTGATCTTCTGAGGAACAGAGTGAACAGCCAACGGTATCCCAGCACCTATGAAGAATGGAGACCGAAACTGTAGAGGAAATTGAAAAAAAATTACATGGTGGGAGCTGTGAACACCTGCTGGAAGAGGAAACCCACCAACAAAGGGACCAATAACAGATAACAACAGAAGACAGTGAAAGAGGGAGTGGAAGCCACACTAACACAACCGAGGACCAATTTGGAAATACAGCTAACTGGTGGAGAAATTACTCAGAACAAACAACTGAACAAGAGAGAGAATCCTCAAAACCTTGTACATACGGAAGAACTAGCTTCAACACAACCTGCCCACACCTGCACAACAGAATACAAGACGTGGGGGATGGAGTGGCCCTCAGTTAACCAGCTGGAGGGAAGGAATCACCAAAGAAAGACCCAATGACAATCAAAACCCAAAGACATACAGAGAGCCAACATAAACAACAGCCCAAGACTCACAAGCTCAGGAGATCAAGGAGACTGCACCACTGAATCTCACAGGGCGTCTACCACAGAAGTTCACACCATAAACCCAGGGAGTCAGAACAGACCAATTTAAAAAGCAGAGGCTAACAAGAAGAGTCTCACAAAGGGCAGACAAAGAAATAATCCCCAAATGAAAGGAAAAGAGGAAGCCTCAGAAAGAATGATAAATGAAACAGAAGCAAATCAACTATCAGATATTGAGTTCAAAGCAATGGTTATGAAGAACCTCAATGAGCTCAGAGAGACTTACCAAAAACTACAGGGAAGCTACAATGAACTCTCTGCAAACTATATCAACATGAAAAAGGAAATAGAAAGTATCAACAAGGGCCAAGAGGAAATGAAGAATACAATTCCTGAACTGAAGAACTCAGTAGAAGGAATCAAAAGCAGGCTCAATGAAGCAGAGAATTGGATTAGCAAGCTGGAGGACAAGGTAGAAAAAAACACCCAGAAAGAACAAGAAAAGGAAAAGAGGCTCAGAAAGAATGAGGAGGGATTAAGGAAAATGCAGGACAACATGAAACATAATAATATCCATATAATAGGGATAGCAGAAGGAGAAAATGAGCAAGGGATAGAAAACCTGTTTGAAAAAGTAATGATGGGAAACTTCCCTAATTTGATGAGAGGAAAAAGTCACACAAATCCAGGAAACACAGAGAGTCCCAATCAAGAGAAACCCAAAGAGGCCTACTTCAAGACATATCATAATTAAAATGGAAAATTCCAAGAAAAAGAGAGAATCTTAAAGGCAGCAAGGAAAAAACAGGAAGTAACATACAAGGGAGTCCCGATAAGTCAGACTAGTAGCTGACTTCTCAATGTAAATGCTCCAAGCCATAAGGGAATGGCAAGAAATATTCCAAGTAATGAGAACCAGAAGCTTGCAACCAAGAATACTCTATCCAGCAAGGCTCTCAATTAAAATGGAAGGCCAAATAAGGGTTTCTCAGACAAAAGAAGCCTCAAAGAATATACCTCCTCCAAACCAGCTCTGCAAGAGATGCTAAAGGATCTGCTTTAAGAACAAGAAGAAAAACAGTGAAAGAGAGAGGAACAATGGTAATGAACAAATACCTATCAATAATAACCTTAAGTGTAAATGGATTAAATGCCCCAATCAAAAGACATAGAATAGCTGAATGCATAAGAAAACATGACCCACAAATATGCTGCTTACAAGAGAGCCACCTCAGAACAAAAGACCTACACAGACTGAAAGTATAGGGTTGGAAACAAATATTCAAAGCAAATGGACAGGGAAAAAAAGCCAGGGTAGCAATACTCGTATCAGACTAAATAGACTTCAAAAGAAGAGCCATAAAAAGAGACCCAGAAGGTCACTTCATAATACTTAAGGGAAGAATCCACCTAGAAGAAATAAACTTTGTAAACATATATATGCACCCAACATAAGAGCACCTAAATATATAAAGAAAACCTTGGAGGACTTCAAGAAAGATATTAATAGCACATAATTATAATAGGGGATTTTAACACCCCACTCTCAAAAATGGACAGATCTTCCAAACAAAATATCTACAAAGATATTGTGGCATTGAACAAAGCTCTACATGTAATGGACCTAACTGATATATGTAGAGCCTTTCATCCCAAAAAAGCAAAATACACATTCTTTTCAAATGCACATGGAACATTTTCAAAGATAGACCACATGATAGGACACAAAACAAGCCTCAACAAATTCAAGAAAATTGAAATTGTATCAAGCATATTCTTCGACCACAAGGGACTGAAACTAGAAACCAACCTCAAGGAAAAAAAACCCCAAAACACTCAAACTCATGGAGATTGAATAGTATGCTATTAAACAAGGAATGGGTTAACAATAAGATCAAAGAAGAAATCAAAAAGTTTCTGGAAACAAATGGAAATGAACACACAACAATCCAAAACTTATGGGACATAGTGAAGGCAGTCCTGAGAGGGAAGTTCATAGTGATATAGGCCTACCTAAACAAGATAGAAACTTATCAAATAAACAACCTAACCCAACGCCTACAAGAACTTGAGGAACAACAGCAAAGGCAGCCCAGAGCAAGTAGAAAAAAGGAAATAACCAAGATCAGAGCAGAATTAAATGACATAGAGACTAAAAGCACAATTCTAAGGTTCAATAAATCCAAGAGCTGATTCTTTGAAAAGATAAATAAAATCAACAAGCCTTTAAGCAGGCTCATCAAGAAAAAAAGAGAGAGGACACAAATAAGCACAATCAGAAATGAAAGAGGAGTGATTATACCTCATACCACAGAAATACAAAGGATTGTAAGAAATTACTACAAAAAACTATATGCCAAGAAATTTGAAAACCTAGGTGAAATGGACAAATTTCTAGAAAAATATCATCTTCCAAAACTGATTGAAGAAGAAACAAAAAGCCTGAACAGACCAGTTACAGCTAATGAAATTGAAGTAGTAATCAAAAAGCTTCCAATGCACAAAAGCCCTGGACCAGATGGCTTCACAGGAGAATTTTACAAAGCATTTAAAGGAGAGCTAACCTCCATCCTTCACAGATTATTCCAAAAAATTCAAGAAGATGGAAGACTCCCAAATTTTTTTTATGAAGTCAGCATCATCCTAATCCCAAAGTCAGATAAAGACATAACAAAGAAAGAAAATTTTAGGTCAATATCGCTGATGAATATAGTTGTTAAAATCTTTAACAAAATATTGGCAAACCGCATCCAGCAATACACTAAAGAGATCATACACCATGACCAAGTGGGATTCATTCCAGGGATGCAAGGATGGTACAATATTTGCAAATCAATAAACATAATATACCACATAAACAAAACGAAAGACAAAAATCACATGATCATATCAACAGATGCAGAAAAAGCATTTGATAAGGTACAGCACCCATTTATGATAAAAACACAGCAAAATGGGAATAGAGGGAACATTCCTCAACATAATAAAGGCCATATATGAGAGACCTACAGCCAACATCATACTCAATGGGCAAAAACTTGGAGCTTTCCCACTAAAATCAGGAACAAGACAAGGATGCCCACTTTCAACACTCCCATTCAACATAGTATTGGAAGTCCTAGCCACAATAATCAGAGAAGAAAAAGAAATAAAAGGCAACCAAAATGGCAAGGGAGAAAGTAAAACTGTCATTATTTGCAGATGACATGATAGTGTACATAGAAAATCCTATAGACTCCACCAAAACACTACTCCACCTGATAAATGAATTTGACAAAACAGTAGGATACAAAGTCAATATTCAGAAATCAAAGGCATTTTTGTATACCAACAATGAAACATCAGAAACAGAAATTCAGAAAAAAATTGCATTTGATATAGCAATAAGAAAAATAAGCACTTAGGAATCAACATAACCAAGGAGGTAAAATACCTGTACTCAGAGAACTACACAACACTGAAGAAAGAAATTAAGGAAGACACAAACAAATGGAAGCATGTACCATGCTCATGGATAGGAAGAATTAACATCATCAAAACGGCCATACTACCCAAAGCAATTTATAGATTAAATACAATCCCTATTGGAGTACCAATGACATATTTCACAGATATAGAACAAACATTTCAGAAATTTGTATGGAACCATGAATGACCCCGAATAGCTGCAGCAATTTTGAGAAAGAAGAACAAAGCAGGAGGGATCACAATACCTGATATCAAACTGTATTATAAGGCCAGTGTAATCAAAACAGCCTGGTACTGGCAAAAGAACAGACACATAGATCAGTGGAACAGAACAGAGAGTCCAAAAATAAACCCAATTCTCTATGGTCAATTAATATCCAACAAAGGGGGAAGAAGCATAAAATGGAGTAAAAATAGCTTCTTCAACAAATGGTGTTGTGAGATCTGGATAGCTCCATGCAAAAAAATGAAACTTGAGCACCAACTTACACCATACACAAAAATAAATTCAAGATGGATAAAAGACTTAAATATACGTTGTGACACCATAAAAATCCTAGAGGAAAACATTGGCAGGAAAATCTCAGATATTCCATATAGTAACATCTTCAATGATGTGTCCCCTAAAACAAGGTACATAATGAAAAGAATAAATAAATGGGACCTCATCAAATTAAAAACCTTCTGTATGGCTAAAGAAAACAGCATTAAAATGAAAAGAGAACCAACTATGTGGGAAAATATACTTGTCAATGATACCTCGGACAAGGGTTTGATCTCCAAAATATATAAAGAACCCATATGACTCCACTGCAGGAAGACAAAAAATCCAATTCAAAAATGGGCAAAAGACTTGAACAGACACTTCTCCAAGAAGGATATACCGAGGGCCCAGAGACATATGAAAAGATGCTCAGCATCACTAGCCATCAGAGAGATGCAAATTAAAACCACCATGAGATATACCACTTCACACCAGTGAGAATGGCCCTCATAAACAAATCAACAAACAAGTGCAGAGAAAAGGGAACCTTAGTGCACTTTTGGTGGGATTGTAGACTGGTGCAGCCACTGTGGAGAACAGTATGGAATTTCCTCAGAAAACTAAAAATTGAACTGCCTTTTGATCCAGCAATTCCACTGCTGGGATTATACCCTAAGAGCTCTGAAACACCAATCCAAAAGAACCTATGCACCCCAATGTTCATAGCAGCACAATTTACAATAGCCAAGTGTTGGAAGCAACCTAAGTGCCCATCAGTCAATGAGTGGATCAAAAAACTGTGGTACATTTACACAATGGAATTCTACGCAGCAGAGAGAAAGAAGGAGACCCTACCCTTTGCATCAGCATGGATGGAACTGGGGAGCATTATGCTAAGTGAAATAAGCCAGGCGGTGAGGGAGAAATACCACATGATCTCACCTTTAACTGGAAGATAATCAACAAAAGAAAAAAAGCAAACAAAATACAACCAGAGACATTGAAATTAAGAACAATCTAACAATGCCCAGAGGGGAGAGGGGAGGGGACAGGACAGTACGGGGAAGAGTTTTCAGGAACCACTATAAGACACATGGGTATAACAAATGGGGAGGGTGGGAGCATGGGGGGGGGTGATTGGCTGTGGTAGGGGGGAGTGGTGGGGGGAAAATGCAGACAACTGTAATCGAATAACAATAAAGTTATAAATTTTTAAAAAATATATATAAATATTAGCCATACTTAGATGGCCAAAAGTCAGCAGACATTTGAAGAAAACTAATAGTACAAACAAAAAGAATTGAGATAGACAAATTATCTATTACCCAGAATAAATATATATCATTTGGAAAATAAAAAGTATCTTTAAAAAAATCTCAAACTAGAATATTCAGATGGTTTTGTAAAAAGGAAATTTTGTTATAAAAAGATAGCAAACAGAACAGAATGTAGTCCTTGAAAAGTAAAAATGTGATTGCTGAAATTTTTTAAAATATCAAAATAAAAGGTAGACATAAATAAAATTTAAGGAACTCTCTCAGAATATAATGAAAAAGAAATAGAGACTGAAGATATGAAGCATGTGGCATAATTTGCCAAGTGATGGGTGTTTATAAAAGTTAAATTTTTATGATAGTTAAAACATTGTCCTTTGAGTACCCTTAGGTTAGGATATAGGCCTATATTTCCTTGTCTACTTGTTCCACTATATTTTAGTAAATTTCACATAAGTACTTTTTATAAATTCATAATAATCCAAATTCAATATTTTGTTTTTTTTAATTTTTATAATCATCCTTAAAAGCATAGAAGACATGCACAGAGAAGTCAATTTGTAAGTGTTATTGATAGAACTCTCTCATATGAGGGTTAAATTTTTTTTATCATACTTTACATTCTTCTGATATTTGGTTCTTCTGAGAACTTCTCCTCTTCTAAAATCATAATTTCCAATATCTGACTATTAATCTCTTTAGTATTCTCAACACTGTACCAAAATTTCAAACTACTGACTGTAGTTGATTTCCCACTATCCATCCCACCAATGTTCTCTCTGTCCTTAAACAGCTCAGCTTCCAAAGTTCATTGTTATGTTTCTCTTATAATAATCTTTTAGGTCTCTCCTGCTCTGTTCTTCTACTGTACTGACCTGGAAAACTCTCATTCTTAAGAATACTCAACTGTCTTCCACTTCATGTCTGGACCCAAGCAGATGAGTAAAAGACTTCCAATGTTGACTTGGTAGCAATCAGTCCTGGGAAAGCCTGCTGCATTTCTCAAGTATGTTTGCTTTCATACCCTCCAATATGACTTCTTCATAACATGTTTCTCCTTGAATCATGTGTACCTTCTGCCACCACTTTCTCTTAAATGATGGCCTTGCTAGTACTTTTCTGATAAATACATATACTTGCAAAGTAGCTACTTCATCATGTCACCTCCAAATCTGCTCATTTATCTGCACCTGAACCCACGCATTCTGCCTTTCCTCTACTATTATGGATAAACGCCCTTACCTGTGCCCAAGGCCATTCCTTCCAGTTTGCTCCACACCTCAGTTCATCATATAATATGTAGCAGCCACTTTAGTTTTGCCCTTTCTATCTTACATCATCATTTTTGTCCTCTCCCTTAAATTATTTCCAAAGAATAAAAAATGCTCTAATAGTATCTCTCCAGTGACTACAATATTTCTTCACTTCCTTTCCCAGCTAAACTTCTTGAAGTTTTTCTGTGTAGCTGCTGTCTCCATGTCCTTTTATCCTTTCTTCAGCCACTTTAAGCTGACTTCTGTTGCTGACTCCTCAGAGCACTCTTGTATCATCAACGACCCTGGAAATGGCACGGCACCAGTCGCTTTTCACACTTGACTCAGCTTACTTCGCTCCTCAGAAGCTTTAGACACTGTTTAGCATATACTGTTTTTCATGAAACACTGTCTTTTGGGTTTCTTTGCATCCTCCTGGTTTTCTTCCCTTATTATTGGCCTTTCTCAGAATCTGTTGCTGGCTAGTCCTCAGCATGACATTAAATGTAAGAGTGTTTCAAGGCTCCTTAAATAATTTCTCTTCTCCATCTACTCACTCTCTCCTTAGATGACCTCATTCAGTCTCATTGCTTTAAATGCAAAGTATTTATAAATAATTTATAAATATGTAGCTCAAATCTGACCCCTTCTAAAGCTCCAAGTAAGCATATCCTGCCTGTTTACCATCACCAGTTAGATATCTGTGGGGCATCTCAGATTTAACATGTCCATCATTCTACCATTGATCATCTCAACATTTTCATCTGAATTGACTTCTCTTGGGCTTTCCTAGCTCAGCAAACAGCACCACCCACCATCTAGCTTAGAGGAATAATCGCTAATTTTTGCTCACATCAGTCATCCATTCCATCTACAAATTCTGTAAACGTACCTTTAAAGCATATCCTCAATAGGTCTAATCATCTCTTTTACTTAACTAGCGAAATAACCTCCACAGGGGTCTCTGATGCGGCACCTTCTCTCCCCATCCTTATCATTCATTCTCCACACATTAGCTCCTAGAAAAGTGCATCAGACCATGTTCCTGTGCACCCACATCATGCCCAAAACTTCTCCAAAGACTTCTCATCATGCTTAGAATAAAATCCACACTCTTTACTCTGCCTAAAATGCCCTAAGTCTTGCCCACTATACTGACCTCATTTCTCACTGCTCTCTCTTTTCTGTTTGCCTGTCTCTTTGTTTCTCACTCCCAACTTTGATTCATTTCACTAACCATTCCCTTTCAACTTAAAAGTCATCTCCTCAAAGACGTCTTCCTGATATTTTGTCTAAGGACCACTACTCTGTTTCTTCAGGTTTTTTTTTTCTTAATCTGTGTAACACTTATCTCTATCTGAGATTTATTCTTGTTTATCTTTACTCTCTTACTCCAATTCTAGAATTCAAGCTGATTGAGAGCAGGAATCTCATCTGCTCACATCGATGTTATTATATCCATAGAACCTATTAAAACACTGGGACACAGTACATGTTCAACAAGTATAAATCCAATAAATATTACATTGTGAATGCTGAGCTGTGAAAAGAGGAAGGTAGATGGAGGGAAATGGGGAGATGCCAATTTCTTGAACTTATGAATAGAGTTTTGAGAGATACAATTTAATAATGATTGAAAACAATATAGTTTCTTAGGTATGTTAAAGTGAAAAAATATTAAAATATACTAAAACTAGTGTGCATTAAGGTGAGGGGAGGGTATGGAGTACAGTGCATGCCATCTAATGCCTTATATTCACAGTGACAGACAATGAATACTGTCTGAATATAATAAATTGATTAATAGAGGTATAAGCATATTATTGAGATATAGGAAAGTAATCAGAATTATGTTTCGAGAATCCTTGTCTTGAGGATTGTAGAAATGTTTTTAAACAAATGTGCCATGATTATATAATATGTTAACATCTGAGGAAACTGAGAGAAGGGCTTATGAGAACTCTGTGCTATATTTGCAACTTTTTTGTATATATAAATTTATTCCAAGTTTTAAAAATTAAGTAAACAATGGCAAAAGTTGATGAAAGTACTAGTATCTTGGGAATGTGACTGGTGATAAGGAAGGTAAATATGGTTTTTATTTTGTGCTTTTCTTATTATTTGACTTTTTTCTTTGTGTACTTGTACGTAATTGATGGTAGTGATGATAGTAAAGAGGACAACAGTGATGATGAGAAAAAGCTTTATAACAGAACTTTATTTAAAAAAATCTTCAGCTCTTTCTAATGACACCAGTTGTCTTGGGACAACTGGCACAAGCACTGCAGGACCAGGGGAAAGAGAAAGCACCCACACGAGAAGTGAAAATATGAGCTGGAACACCTGCTGCCAACATGGAGGTAGCCCATGTGTGGGGAGGCACCAAGACATATCATGCCTTGAGAACTGGACATGGGCAACTGTCCTCGGGCTCAGAGTGTTGTATGCACAAAACAGGAATTTCTGATGTTGTCTACAATGCACCCAACAATGAGCTGGCCCACACCAAGACCCTAGAAAAAAACTGCATTGTGCCGGCAGTGGCATGGGTCCCACTAGGCACTGCCCCTAGGCTGAAGAAGGTGATCAAGCTGACTCCTGAGAAGGAAGAGATTATAAACAAAAACAGTCATAGAAAATTCAAAACAAATATGATGAAAGGAAAAAAATGCCAAAATCAGCTGTCTTTTAGAGGAGCAGTTCCAGCAGGCAAGCTTCTTGCATGTATCACTCCAAGACCAGCCCACGTGACCACACAGAGATGGCTATGTGCTAGAGGGCCAGGAGCTGGGGCTCTAGCTGAGGAAAATCCAGTGCCAGAAAGGCAGGTAAACCCTCTTCCCTCCTATCTTAGCTCATGTAATAAAGGTGTTTACTGTTCTGGAGAAAACTTTATTGAGGTACAATTTATATAAAATAACATTTATCCACTATAAATATACATTTCAGTGATTTAATAAAATAAAATGCAAATAAAATCACTCTCCTTGGGTAATTTTAATGTCATACTTCTGCTTTAAAAATATGTATTTTATAAGTTATACTTGTTAAGATGTTTGAGTAAAGGGCATCATCATTAGGAAGGAAGGGAAGAAGAAGGCAAGGAGGGAGAAAGGGAAGGAAGAAAGGAAGATTTGATGAGTAGGACCAGGTTCATGTCATGCTTCATGTTCAAATGGGTCTTAGGTGATAAAAACAGAGAGGAACAGCAAGAACCCTCAGAACTGGTCACAGCGTATGATTTGTTTCCATTAGAGCTACACACTGGCTAGCTACTGCTTTCACTGAAATAGTCTAGTTCCCAAATAAAAGCTACTAAGAGACAGGCATGTTGTTAGGACCTCAGTCTAAAAAGTTAGGGACAAGACCAGAGCTTCAGGTTAGTGTGTACACTGACATACAGAGCAGAGATACAGGGAAAGCAAATTTATAGATCAAAGTAAGAATTACAGGGAAAATGTCAAGTTAGTTAATAGGGTCCCACAGCCCTCCTGTATTTGTTTTCTACAACAAATTACCACAAATTGAGTGGCTAAAACAACACATAAATTTATCTTACAGTTGTGTGAATCAGAGGTCTTACTAAGTCTCACTCGGCTCAAATCAAAGTGTGGACAGACCTTCCTTTATTCCTGGAAGATCTAGGGGAGACTACCTCAGCATCTAGAAGCTGTCTGTTTTCCTTTGCTCATGACCTTTCTGCTCTTCAAAGGCAACAACAACAGGCTGAGTTTTTCTCGGGTAGATATGTCCCTGGTTCTTTTCCATCATCATCATCTCTCTCTTTGATGAACCATAGCTAGGGAAGATCTTCTGCTTTTAAGGACTCATGTGATTAGCCTGGGCTCACCTGGATAATCCAAGATAATTTCCTCATCTCAGAGTCCATAATCTTAATCGTATCTGCAAAGTGCCTTTTGCATTGTAAGGTAACGTATTCACAGGTTCCATATGATTACTATGTGGATATCTTTGGAGGCAAGTATTTGGCCTATCATACCTCTCAAAACTCATAGGTTTCCAGGCTCCCAGCTTCTGAACTTCTTTCAGAAACCCAAGTACATATTCCGGGGGATCCTAGTTTTGTTCTGATGCAGCAGGTTTAGGGCCTGGATGGACATCCCTGTTGGTGTTCTGCCTTGATGTCTGTGAATGTGCTGAAAGGTGGGGAGGCTGACACAGAACATGTATGGTGATTAAAATGGTCATTTGAAATGTTATTCCTCTTTTACCATTTAAAAATATAATATTTAGAAGAAGCAGCTGCTACCTTTATATGAGGTGGTTTTTTATATCTAATTCTGAAAGAAACCAGTAATTATGAAGATGAGACTGCACAATAAAATTTAATTTCACCAGGATAATAAAAAGAGAAAAAACTTCTCCTTTTCTTTATTTTGAACAAAGATTGGAAATTACACCTTCCCATCCTTCTTTGCGGTTTCTAGGCTATGCTCCCATAATGGATTGTTATCTGTTTTATAAGTAATTTCCTTAATATTTCAGTGGTCACAGATAGTGAGGATTGCATGTCTCTTCAGGAAACATATATTTCATCAGCGCTGTCACAATCTAGAGTCCCAGAGTTTGCAGACTGATGCTTTTGCCCATTCTTGCTATCAGATACATAGCACAGAAATAAATGTGTTTATTAGAGACTTTAATGAAATTGAAAATGTTGTAACATTTTTCAATGTCAATGAGCTCATTTTCTTATTTAGATGCTAATGTTGGTTTTTCCTGAGGATTCCACCCTTTAATTGTGAATCATAATTTTTGTTAGGTCTGAGTACTCTATTCCAAAGAATGACTTGAATTATGGTGGGTGGTTTTCAGCCCCAGCTAAGAACTATATATTTTTGTTTACCTAAAATCTATGTCATAAGGTAAAGAGATGAGAGTGGAAGAGTAGGAGGAGTGGTTAAACTTTACTAAAAAGTGTTTACCATGATTTTGAGGGCTTACAAGCTGCCAAAAACTGTGCTAGGAGCTGAGCATGCTCTATCTATGGTACTATGCTTGTTTGTTGCTGCTATCATTCCCCTCTCTCAGGTTTTTTTTTTTTTTAATCCTCACTTCAGGATAAACCAATTGATTTCAGAGAGAGGGGAAGTGGGGTGAGAGAGAGAGACAGAGAGAGAAACATCAGTTGGTTGCCTCTTGTATGTGCCCTGACAGGGTACCCGAACCCGCAACTCTTCCATTTATAGGATGATGCTCCAATCACCTGAGCCACACAGGCCCAGGTTACCGTTCTTCCCATTTATTGATTAGGAAGTGAACTATAAATAACTTGCCTATGCTTCCTCAGTATGTTATACAGAGTTAGCGTCCATATCTGACTCCAAACTTTTGCCTGTTTCCACCACCACTCAAGTCCTCAATACTACTGCCCACATCTATCCTGCTACTGGATCCTGGGGTGACAGACAAGGAGGGAAAGTTTATCCTGTCTTTCACTCTCATCTCTGTTTCTATGTCAGATTTTATTTCTACAGTCTGGCAATTCACAACACTGTTACTAGGCTAAGACTTGTTTCTGTTCCCAACTTGAGTGTCAAGGTTCTTTTTTTACTTTTTTTATGCCATAATAACAGATATTGATTAACTCATGCTCTTTTAGATCCCTTTGCCATTACTATTTCTTTTCCTACTTTCTCTCTCCCTCCTTCCATTCCTCACTTCTTTCCTTGATTACCTCTGTTGTAAAAATGTGCTTTATTAATGGTTATCTTACATCTTTTGACCACCTCTCCTATTTGAGAGACATTTTCTATGTTATGAGTCCTAGTTGCCAGACTTGGAAACTAAACCCTTTTCCTCATTCCCCATGGGCTATCTGGGTCCAGGAAAGGAATCTGGGCCATGCATTAGACGTGACCAGAATGTATTTTTAATTTGGAAAAAAAATAAGTTAACTTTTCTCTTATGAACGAATAAAAATCTACTCCACTCTAAGAAGTCCATAGAGACACAAGCTCCTTTCAGCTGATTACTAATATGAGAGAGTGACTCTCCTGTGTTAGGGCCACACCGTCCTATAATACCTCCCATTGGCCCAAACTTACTCCCATGGCCACATTCAAGAGAGGCTGGACAATGTTGGTTTTTCTCTGAGAACCTGGACATGTGACTAACTAAATATTCTATTACAATGGAAAAAGGAGAGAATGTATATTGGGGTACAAAGAACAGTCTTCTTATAAAAGAGAACAATATGAGGACGTAGACGCTCACTGAATGTACTTCTTGGCACTTTCTGGTTCCCAGTGGTTCTCAGCATTTGGCTTCTCAGAGGCATCTAGCGTCCAGTCTTGAGCTTGGTGGGTACAATCTGTAATATTCCAATGGACTGAGAGGTGGGGCCCACATGTTGACAGCAGTGGTATCTTTATTAATGATTGTCATGCATTGAGCATTTTCTGTGGCTGTGGCTTGCTAGCCCTTCTGGTAATCCTAAAAACTACCAAATGTCTCTTAATAAATTCAATTTTTATCAAAACTAACTAAAGTCCATGGTATGCATCTAAAAACCATCTCCTTACCAGTGTCATCAGATGGAAGATTATAATCTTTTCCATTTTTCTGAAAATCAGTTAGTCAACAACCTCTTTTTCTACCTTTTAGAGTAAAAGTCAGTGAACAACCTTAAGTTTTCCTCTCTATCACTTCAAAAATTATTATTTTTTATTTAATATTATATGTCATTGTATTCATTCTTAAATTGTTACAAACCACATTTGAAGAGAAGAAAAAGGGAAATTGCTTTTCTGGCCACATGATAAATCCCAAGGTAGAAACAACATATGTCTTGAGTCATAGTATGAAAGACAAGCATCCCTAATGAGCTACCCAATTTTCATGTGACAAGAAAAAAACCTT
>VMDR010023015.1:0-15866 GCA_007922815.1 Macrotus californicus | reverse complement strand
GTGGAGTGCCCTCCTGAAACCAGACACACTCCATGCCCTGTGTCACAGTTGAGGTAAATGGGTTCCCATGTGAAAAGGTGACCTTATAATACTTACAGGGCAGCTTCCTGTGAAATACAAATCATTATGGGCAAACCAGGTTCGTAAGTGCTGAGGAAGGCCAAGAAAAGAACAGGGAGTCAGGTGGGGCACTTCAGGGAAGACTTTCTAGAGAAGGTAAATATTTCATCCAGGTTTGGTGAAAAGGAAGAGCCATGGGCTGGTTGAGAGGATGGATGAGGGCATTTCTAAGAGACAGGAGAGGTCTGTAAGCCCAGGTAAGCACGTTCTGATTTGGAGGCAAGGTGCAGGTTAGCTTAGCTCCAGCAGAGGCACTAAACAGGAGAGCTCTGGACAGGGGTTGAGATCCACCTGCCTTGACACATCTCTGGTCTCCACCTTCAGATGTGTCACCAGTGGTGGCAGGCCTTATCGGGGCCTCTGTACTGGTGGTGTGTGTCTCGGTGACCGTCTTTGTCTGGACATGCTGCCACCAGCAGGCAGAGAAGAAGCACAAGACCCCACCATACAAGTTTATTCATATGCTCAAAGGCATCAGCATATACCCAGAGACCCTCAGCAACAAGAAGAAAATCATCAAAGTGCGAAGAGACAAAGATGGCCCTGGGAGGGAAGGTGGGCGTGGGAACCTGCTGGTGGATGCAGCAGAGGCTGGCCTGCTGGGCCGAGACAAGGGTCCCAGGGGACCTAGCTCTGGACCTTGTATAGACCAATTACCCATCAAAGTGGACTATGGGGAAGAACTGAGGAGCCCTGTTGCAAGCCTAACCCCAGGGGAGAGCAAAACCACTTCTCCATCATCTCCAGAGGAGGACGTCATGCTGGGATCCCTCACCTTCTCAGTGGACTATAACTTCCCCAAAAAAGCCCTGGTAGTGACAATTCAGGAGGCCCATGGGCTGCCCGTGATGGATGACCAGACCCAGGGCTCTGACCCCTACATCAAAATGACCATCCTTCCCGACAAGCGGCATCGAGTAAAGACCAGAGTGCTGCGGAAGACCCTGGACCCGGTGTTTGACGAGACCTTCACCTTCTATGGCATCCCATACAGCCAGCTCCAGGACCTGGTTCTGCACTTCCTTGTTCTCAGCTTTGACCGCTTCTCTCGGGATGACGTCATTGGGGAGGTCATGGTGCCACTGGCTGGGGTGGACCCCAGCACAGGCAAGGTGCAGCTGACTAGGGACATCATCAAAAGGAACATCCAGGTGAGGAGGAAGTGTGTGTTGGGGAGGGATGGTAGGTTGGGGGAGACAAGATATTAGGGGACAAATAGAAGGGGAAAGGGATAAAATGGGTGGCGAATTGGGACTGTGGGGAGGAAACTGTCAGCTATCAAGAATAAGTAGTGGTCAAAGTAAGATGGAGGACCTGGCAGGTCTCCTCTAAGAAGCAACTTCCTGGGAAGAGAGGGACAGGTAGCTTCTGAAATCTCACTTAGTGTTGGCACCCTGATAGTGCATCCAGCTTGCTCGGATACGGGGCTAACTTTCTCTAAGATAATATGTGATCTCCCTTTAGTGAACTTATTTCTCACAACTGAAAATGAGAGAAGTAGTTCAGTAACCTTGCCCTCAGGTTTCCTTTCCCAACCCAAACCTAGCGGTGTAAATAGTATCAGGTATATATATATCTTTTATTAACCATTTTATAAATGCAATTTAATGAATTGCTTCACCTTCAAGCCCCTTGGCCAGGCCCAAACCTTTCCCACAGATACCTCTTTCTCCATTCTTCCTCTCTGTTTGCATTAGAAGGGGAATGTGTCTCCCATTGGGCCAGCATTGGCTCTTGAGTTACAACTTCAGGAGTGCAAGAAATGTGTCCCCTGTCCTCCATTAGTTCACTCATTTCTTCCACAGTCAGGGAGGCAGTGTAGTTCCGAGATTTAGTACTCGGGTTCTGGATTTGTATGCCTGATTGTGTGTTCCAGCTCACCCCTTTCCTGCTTTGTGACATGGGTGAGTAACCCCTCCAAGCTTCCTTTTCCCCAGATGCAAATGGAGCTGCTAACATTGCCTTCCTTATGGAGTTAGGAGGCTCAAATGAGATAATACCCTGTGTATTTTTACCCTGTAGGAGCTTTTACCTTAGCGGAGGAAAGACAAATAATCTTGGCAATTACCATGTAGTGAGTGTGGTACGTGCTTTGAAAGAAATTGTTGACATTTTAAACTCAGAGTTTCATTCCTTTTGCAGAGTAAAATATAAGTGGTTAATAGCAAGGACTTTGAAGTCAGATCTGAATTTTAATCCAAATGCCATCAGCCAACTGACCTTGGGCAAGGTGCTTAGCTCAGTTTCTTATAGGAATTAAGTAAGGTGATAAATTTATATCATCCCTAGCACATAATAAACCTTCAATAAATGATAACAATTATTATTTTTTCTAAGATTTCATTTATTTTTAGACAGGGGGAAGGGAGGGAGAAAGAGGGAAAGAAACATCAATGTGTGGTTGCCTCTTGTGTGCCCCGTACTGGGGACCTGGCCTGCAACCCAGACATGTGGCCTGACTGGGAATCAAACCAGAGACCCTTTGGTTTGCAGGCCGGCACTCAGTCCACTGAGCCACACCAGCCAGGGCACAACTGTTATTATTAATAAAGTTTGGTCCCTGGGAGATAGATGTGGTTTGGAGATGTTTTTATTTTGTTTTGACGAAGTAAAAGGGAGACCTGCATCAGTGGAGAAGCAGGTAGAAGGTTCAGAAAGTTGTCAGGGTCACTTAAAAACAACTGCACACCCCCCAGAAAGAGCCCTGGCTATAGGTGCCCTTCTTGTCTCCGGATGCCTTTTCTACCTGCAAGCCCGCACTGGACTTGGTGAGGAGGCAGGAGGCTCAGGATTAGACAAAAGAGGCTTCTAGGCCAGCAGGGGCTGAGTGTGCAGCGAGCCTCTGGGAACGAGGTTTGTCCACTGAAGAAGGGCACTGCTCCACGTTGTGGGGAGGAGGGAGGGAGCAGTTCCCCCAGGGGTGGGTTCTTATCTTCTCTGCTACGTAACAGGCACCTGTCCCACTACAGCCAGCCCTGTCCAGCAATTGCCCAAAGAACTGCTGCTGCCATGTGTTCCACTCAGCTTACCTCACAGGGGCCAGGAAAGTCCAAAAACTTTGAAGAATATTAGAGGCCTTTGGTCATGACATAAACACTGGTCCAATGCTAGGATCTAATGAGATCTCCTAGAGGCCAACGTAGCAGGGATTCTCATGGCCTTGGAGGCTGGAGTCAGAGGGTCTGGTGTGGCTCCTGTCCCCTCTGTCCCATTCCCTCTCCCTCCATCTCTCTTCCACAGGGTTTGGCCACCCTCTCCCCATTTTCTGACTCCCCTGTAGAGCAGCTGCTGTTTGCCTCCATCCAGCCCTTCTCCCAGGAAGGATCCTTTCCAACTCAACCTTCCCTGTAGCCCCAGCCTTGGGGAAACCACCAACTGGTTGAACTCCTCCAGGCGGCTAATGCACTTTCAGCCCAAGGTTGAGAGTGGGGGATGGCTCTGCACCAAGCTGCAGCTGGGAAGAGACTGGCAAGGAAAGGGACCAAATTGGGCTGGAAACAAATTAGCCTCAAATCCAGGACACTGGGCAGGGAGGGAGCGTTTGCTAAACTGCCAGGGTTTGATCCTCAGGGGCTCCTGCCGTGAGCCAAATTTTTTTCTATTTCATTAACTTCCCTCAGGAGGGATAAGCCAGGGCTGGGATCTTGAGTAACACATCCCCTGGGAGAGGCCACAGACAGGACACCCAGAGCCTTCAGGCCTCCCTGGCTTCCTAAACATGTTTTCCCCAACCAGTGCCTGTGGGCAGGGCTGAGTCCCATCCTGGGCCATGACTATCATCTCCCAAGTCACTTATCCTGGTGATTCCCTAGCACTGCAGCTTCCAAATGCCTGCCCTGAACCCTCCCTACCGTAGCCAGGAGTCTGCCCTTTCTGGATTTCCCTGTAGCTCATCAGTGAGAGCTGCCCTGGGTGATTCCACACTGTCTGTAAAGAGTTTCTTCCGCTCTATGTAACGCAGTCCCTTATAATATGGGGCCAAGTTATCTTCCTTCAGATTCCTGGGTGGAAACTGAGAAATGCTTTTCTCTACACAACTCCTCACTCCCAACTGCATCTCCTGACCTTGGGCAGAAAATTCATCTCTTGTCCTTCCCATTATCCAGTGCAGTCCAGTTGAAGAAGCCCAGGACCGGTCATCATTTTTGACTCTATCCATTACTTTACTCTGGGCAAGTAGTTATTATCTCTGGGCCTCAGTCTCCCTCTTGGCTGGATCATGAAGGCTACTGGGATCACTCTGTGAGAGCACTGTCAGCTCTTACAAAGATACAAAAGGATATAAGAAGCATAAAAAATTAACCCTTGATTATTTGTGAAAGAAGATCGCAGTATAAACACAGTATAAAATCTGGATATTGGACTTTGGGACTAGATTTCTTTTTTTTAGTGACCGCTTTGTTTTTCCTAGTATTTTATTCATGGAGAAATTAAAGTAAATTTACATTCCCATAATAAATTTCCCACAAGGAGACGGGAGGCAATACAGAGAGGGCTGGGGAATAAAAATCAGACTGTGGGAAAGAAGTGATTTACAAAGTAGATAAAAAGAGTCATTAAACTCCTAATTTCTTCAGGCCTTTGTTTTCCAAACCATTTCCAGTCTTGCCACTGTCAGAGTCAGATCTGGTGTTGATGGCCTGGGACGATGGTCAAGGGAACGAAAAGACTCTCAAAATCACAGATTTCCAAGGGACCTTAGAGGTCATCCATTCTAGCCAAAGGGACTGAAAAGAGAGAGGGAAAAAGGAACGTCAGTTTTCCAGGAACAAGAGAAGATTGCTATGTCCGTGTATTGGGGAGGTTAGGAGGGCCAATGTGGTTGAACACTAAGGTTTCTGTTTCTTTTGTTTTCCCAGGATTGTGAATTATGTGGAGGTGGCCCTTAGGATTTCTAACCCCAGTAAAGGTTTATTGAGGATGTGTGGGTCCACCTAATGCAAAGTGGCTAGAAAATCAGTCTGGAAGGAGCCCTGCTAATTCCAGGAAGTAGATTTCTCCCTCGCTAAGTGTTTCATTGTCTGGATGTTGTCTTTAGGACCAATGCTCCAGTGCCTCTTTCCACTGAGGGAGGGCAAAGCCCCCCAGCTCCAGTCAGGCATGGATAAAACCCATTTTTCCCCTTGTCCTTCTGCTTGTCTGCTCCCCGCACCCCCAACAGGGTCTCTGCCTCACTAAGCAAGGGGCTGGGAAACGGAGCTAGCTCCCAGCCCTTGACAAAGAGCCTTTGAGAAGGAGCCATTGCCTAGACAATGCTACTTGGAATGAGATTGAGTAGAAAAAGAAGGAGAGGGGGCCAGAGGGTAGGGGGACATGAAACTCTGTTCTTTAATGCAGGATGGAATGCCATTCAGGTGGTAGTGTGGCTGCAGACTTGGGCATCACAAAAGGGCAGCCTAATGGGGATGGGCATTCTGCCCATGTACAATGCCAAAGGTGAAGGGGGCTAAATGGAGAATAGTTGCCTGAGGAGTGATTTTAGGGGAGAAAAGTATTAAAAGGTAACCAGAATTGTCAGGTTTCTCAAAGAACTAGGGAAGGGTCATGGGGGTTTAGATTAGGAAGACTTTGCTATAATGAATGATTTAGGAAACAGTTTTAAACAAATAATCAGAAAACCTAAACTATAATTTGTAGTCAGTGTTATTTTTACAAATGAAACTCTGTTATTAAATCAAATATCCTTTTTACACTACCTATCCTTCTTCTGTTTATAAAGTTAGAAATATATAGAAAGATTGCATATTTAGCCCCGGCGGGTATGGCTCAGTTGGCTGGAGTGTCGTTCCATGGACTGAAGGGTTATGCATTTGGTTCCTGGTCCGGGCACGTATCTAGCTGCGGGTTTGATCCCCAGTCAGGGCACGTGTGAGAAGGCAAACAATCGATGTTTCTCCCTCTGTCTCTTTCTCCCCCTCCTTCCTCTCTCTCTGAAATGGAAAAATGGCCTCAGCTGAGGAAAACAAAAGATTGCATACTTAATATTTAGATATCAGTATTCAAGGAAATGCCCCAGAAATAGATATAAAATCTACTTAACATTTAATTATTCATGGAAATGGAGGAGAGCAGCAGCCCAAGTAATCCAAAGGTTCTTTCTTTCTACATCAACTCCGCTGGGACTTTCTGTGACGATGGAAATATTCTCTATCTGCACTGTTCAATATGGTAGCCACATATGATTGTTGAACACTTGAAATATGGTTTCTGTGACTGAGGAACTAAAACGTTAATTTTATTTAATGTTAATGAATTAAAATTTAAATGGCCACAAGTAGCTAGTGACTACCGTATTGGATACTTCAGTACTGACTGTTTTGGAAGGCATTTGATTTTCTTTTTCTTGGGGGAGTACTTTCCTAATGCCATTTGGTTGTGGCTAATAGTAAAAATGAGTTTGCTCTCTCTGACGTGTTCTGACTCATGTCAAAAGGCAGGAGCCCAAAAGTATGCTAGTTGGCCAGGGAAACCAGTCTGTGATTTTAAACTGGCTGAGGGTGCTTCCTATGGATATAATCAAGAGCTAACAATATGTATATTATGGGTAAGGAAAACACGTGGGACTTCAATCGAGCAGAGAAAAGCCATCACATCTTTTTCAAAGTCTATTTTCTTGTTTACTTCAATTTCAAAAGCTAAAGACTAAGTTTAAATTTTAGTCAGTCACATTCTATGCCCGAGAGAAACATTTTCATGTGATCCTCATATGAAATATAGTCTCAATAATTTTTTTAAAACATTTGAAAGATTATCAGTTTTATTCCTTGAGATGACTTAAGGTTTATAATCAAAACACAAGTTATGCAGTTTTCCCCCTTGTTTTTCATTGGTAAACTAATTAAGTCACTTACTGCTGCCTCTCTTTCCTTCGTCAGACACAGCGGGACGGATGAGCAATAGCTCAAGAGCTTCTTGAGGGTAGGACTCCTCATTGTCTATAGTTTCAGGCCTAAACGCCGGCCGAGTTCCTGGCACTTAGTACGTGCACAATAAATCACGTTGGTGGGTGTCTGAGGCTGGTAGTGAGAATAGTCCTCTTTTGCTCAACCTAAGAATTCCTGAAGTAGGTGACATTTCTTTGGGACACTGAAGAATACAAGGAATAAGATTTGATAGTGGGACAATGATTTTGTCCCAAACTTAACATATGTCCTAAATTCCTCAAAACTCTACCTCCTTTTCTTTTCCTTCATCAGTCTCAGCCTCTCTCTCTAAGCTACAAACTTGAGAAACAGTCTTCAGACAAAATAAATAACCCTCCATCTCTTCCCTCTCCCCTACACTTACCTCCAATTACACACCCAAATCTAGAAAATTCAGACAATTTTTAAAAAATTTATTGACTTTAGAGAGAAAGGAAGGGGAGAGAGAGAGAGATTTGTTGTTCCACTTATTTATATATTAATTGGTTGCCTTTTATATGTGCCCTGATTGAATCTGCAACCTGGCATGTCAGGACAATGCTCTAATCATCTGAGCTATCTGGCCGGGGCCCTGACAACTCTTCCTGAGACATATTTTGCCCCCACACCTCCCCCTCTGCTATAGCCCTGGTTCCAGCCCCATCATTTCTTCCTTAGCCTCTTGCAGCAGCCCCTTAACTGAGCTTTCTGACTTTGGTCTTTCTCCACTTTAGTTTATTCCCCAGCCTTTATTAGAATATTATTATTATTACTATTAATCCTTACCCAAGGATATATTTATTGATTTTTATAGAGAGAGGAAGGGAGAGAGAGAAAGAGAGAACCATCCATCAGTTGCCTCCCGTACATGCCCCGACCAGGGATCAAAACTGCAACCTGGGTATGTGCCCTGAGCAGGAATTGAACCCGCAACTTTTTGGTGTGCGGGACAACACTCCAACCAACTGAGATACCCTGCCAGGGCTAGAATAAAAATAGTATTAATAAAATATTAACAACAACCATAATAACTTTATTGCTCCTATGCTTACAGACCTCCGCTTGCCTGGTGGTGACTCTGATGTTTGGTTAGAGTGCCCCCACTGCTCTCCACCCTCAGCGTGCCCACCTCTCCAGGCTCCTGGCTCATCTCTCCTGCCAGGCACAGGCACCTCTCACCACTCCCTGAACACAGCATACCCTTTCAGGACCCAGTGCCTTTGCACCAGCCATTCCTGCCACTCTGCCTGATGTGAACTCCCCTCTCTGTCCATTGTCTCATGGCCTCTTACGCACCCTTTGTAAACTCAGCTCCGGTATCAGATGCCAAAGCCTTCCCTGGATCTCCCGGCAGCACTTAGACAGGCTTCTTACTTCTCTGACAAGTACACCTTTGCTTACATCTCTGTCTCCTCTACTGCGTGGTAAGCTCCTAGGGAGCAGCTGAGTCCTGTCAGCTCTGGATCCTCAGCACCTGGCATGTAGTGAGTAGCCAAATGTGTGTGAAATGATCTTGGAGGACTGGAGTATTTTTCAAGCTCAGAGTAGAGCCTAGAATAAACTTGAAAGATGGGAAAACAAAGATGCTGGCATGTAGAGAAAGCCACCTTGGCTAGAGAAGACACTCTGAGGTGCATAACTGAGGCAGGCAGAGCAGATGCGGATATTCACCCTGTAAAATGAAAGAACGGGCTCCAGAAGGGTCAGGGACTTGCCCAAGGCCAGGAGGTGAGTAAATGGCAAAGTTAAGACTCAGAACCAAACTTCCTACCTCCCACTATGCATTTTTATCACAAGAACCAAATGGGAGAACAGGAGAAAATACACTTGTATAGCACACAATAGCGGCAGACACTGTGGTGTTTTACAAAACTTAATTTATTTAATCCTTGTCATAATCATCTGAGTTAGGTACTATTTTTATCTCCATTTTATAGGTGATGAAACTGAAGCACAGGGACATCAAGTAATTGGCCCCAGGTCAGGATTTGAATCCAGGCCAGGCTGGCTTCAGAGCTCGCCCTCTTAAATATTAGGGAGCGCTGCCGCTCCTGCGAATGATTTTATTTAGTATTAGGGTTATGATGAGAATGTTTCCTTTCTTCCCCTCCTTGTTGAATCTCTTCAGGGGATGAGCACCTGCCATACAGCCTTGTCCTCCCTGTGCTTCCTCTCCAGCCTCCTTCCATCGGGATTCTTACCTGCTGTTCTTTCTTCACAGAAGTGCATTAGCAGAGGGGAGCTCCAGGTGTCGCTATCCTATCAGCCAGTGGCACAAAGAATGACAGTGGTGGTCCTCAAAGCCAGGCACTTGCCGAAGATGGATATCACCGGTCTCTCAGGTAGCAGCTATTTACTTCAACCTATTTCTAAAATGTCTGAATGACACCCCCCTCCTCTTGCCTGTGGCCCAGATACACCCCATGTCCGGACCACTTATACCTGTCACTTTGCATGCATTCCCCTCTCTGTCCACTTCTCTTTCTGATAAATATCTAGGTTAAAGATTTTCCTAGCCAGGGAGGGGGGCGCTTTGGGTGAGCAAATGGGGTCTTTACCTTTGGCAAGTTACCCTAATGCGTGTGCGTGCCATGTGCTGAGTCCAGGTGAGACTTGTACTGAAGACTGCAGGCACCATTAGTGCCTGTGCTCTTAATGATGCTTCTTGGTGTCATAGCATTTCTTCACACCTGGCTTGAGGAAGCAGTCCTGTTCTCTCCCTGCTCGGTTTCCTTGGCCCCTTAGCCAGGCAGGCAGATTCAAATACTGTCAGTGCGCATTTACTGTGCCGTCGTGAAAGGCCACATAGGAGTGGCCACCAAAGGAATGGACAGCACAGCCCCTTCCTTTCCAATATGAAACCACCATTATATAGGAGAGGACTGTGTCATAGGCCTGTCTTCCTTTTTCTTATCTCTTTGGGGGCCCCAGATCCTTATGTCAAGGTGAACGTCTACTACGGCAGAAAGCGCATTGCCAAGAAGAAAACCCATGTGAAGAAGTGCACTTTGAACCCAGTCTTCAATGAATCTTTCATCTACGACATCCCCACTGACCTCCTGCCTGACATCAGCATCGAGTTCCTTGTCATCGACTTCGATCGCACCACCAAGAATGAGGTGGTGGGGAGGCTGATCCTGGGGGCGCACAGTGTCACAGCCAGCGGTGCCGAACACTGGAGAGAGGTCTGCGAGAGCCCCCGCAAGCCTGTGGCCAAGTGGCACAGTCTGAGCGAGTACTAATCCTGTGTTCCTCACCTCTCACTGGCTGGGCAGGGATGCGGTGGGGAGAGAGGTGACAGAGGGAAGTGGACTCAAAATCTCATTTTAGTTGTAGAAGAAAATTTCTTACAAAATAAACCCCACAAAGAACACCCCTCATGACCACAGCTGCAGATTAGTTCTTAGGGATAATGATTTTTCTCTTTTGCAAGGCACTAGAAATTCTTTTTTCTTTTTTAATGGGAAAATAGAGAGGGAAAGACCTCTACAAGTTTATGTATAACAATGTAACCTTATACTTGCATGTCTAATACAAACCGAAGAAATTAGCCTGACTGCCGCTGTCAAGTTCAAGATTTGAATCCATGAAAATTGTGTTTTGTGCCGAACTATATTTGCTGATTTACCTGAAATTGGCCTCCTTTCTTTTCTTTTTTTTTTTTTAAATGATTTTAGAGAGAGAGGGGAGAGAGAGAGAGAGAGATGTTGTTCCCCTGTTTATGCATATTTTGGTTGATTCTTGCATGTGCCCTGGCTGGAGATCGAACCTGCAACCTTGGTGTATCAGGACGGTGCGCTGACCAACTGAGCTGCCTGGCCAGGGCAAAACTGGTCTCATTTTATTGGGCTTCTCTGGAGAGTTACTCTCACTCCCCACCTCTGCAAAAGAATATTTTGCTCTTGTAAAACCTCATTTTTATCATCCCCATCTTTTCTTCCTATTACCTCTTACATCTCTGCTCTTTGACTGAGTTCAAAGTCCAGAAATCTGTAGTAAGCCAAGAAACAAAGGTGGAACGGATTAGGCAAGGTTTGCAGGAGAAAGTACTTGAGAAATGGGGTGTTCTTGCTGTCAGCGCTCCTGTGTGAAGGCATAGACGGCAGTCTGTGATTAGACTGTGATGAAGCACATGGGCCCATCAGACTTACGAGGTAGAACTGGGTTTACAGAACAAGATGACGTCTCTAAACAGAGCTTTGGAGACTTCAGATTCAGCTACAGGGTCGTACCAATGAACACATCACACTGATCCCAAACACTATTTGCAGGTCCTAGGACAGGGAAAGGAGAAATGAGGTGACTCCGACACCCCCCACCCCCTTTACAGCTCTAGATGGAGGTAACAGCCATTTGTTGGTTGATGGGTTAGAAATCATCAGAGGTTTAACAGATTAAATTGCCCTTTTTTTCCCCAGAAATGCTGACCCTTGAGAAGTTTTAGTCTTCTCAAGTAGCCTAGATGTGGTTAGTGTTGCTTCATAAGGCAAAGGGCCTTCAAAAATTATTCTCCTTAAATTTTTTGGTAGTGGTTCTTAAAAATAACACTGTGACTGAGTCGTAAAGGTAACTTAGGTTCTTTCAGGACATTCTTCCCTCAAAACAAAGTGCTTGGTTCTTGGAACTTAAGAGTCTCACAATAGAGTGGAGGGATGAGGGGAACCACAGAGCTTGGTCCTCCGCCTGCCAGTGGGTGGTGGAGGTTGAGAAACACTTAGCATCCTGCTGGGATTAGAATTCAAGCCTCCTTACTCCTAGTTCAACCATGTCTCTAACGTTGAGGCTTCTTAGGTGGTAGAGACTTCACTGACATTAAGTATGCTTGGGTAGGCAGTAGATATTTTTCCCAGCCTGAAGAGGAACTCAAATAAGCAGCAGCTTGACGCAAAGACCTGAGGGATTAGCTAAAATTGAAGGTCCACTTCCATGCAAGAACGTCGCTTTCTAGCTTGCTTCTGAGAAGGGAGTGGAAAAGCTGAGTTTCCATGGAGAGAGTGGCAATGTTGCCTTTGATGTTCCCTTAGCTCTTGTGGATGTAAAACCAATCGGCTCCCCTCTCCCCAGTCATTTTGTTGTTTTTTCAAACCTGGATTCTTGACAAAGCAGAGCAGGCACAAAGCCCACTCTCTGTTCTTGTCCCTGTCAGCCCCCACAGTCTGACTCACTCTCTCACCAACAGATGGGTTCATACCACCAGTCTCTGTCCTATTCTCCATGGAATGTAAATACTGTATCATACGTAGAAGAAAATAATTTTTCTTTTCTAAAAATGGCATTTTGAGCTAGTTTGATGTAAGTCTGACGGGAGCATTCTGAAACCCCATTAGTAAAAAATTTAAATGATTCCTCTTCATCGCCTTAATGTCTAAAGATCAGAAATTGCTGAGCAATCCGCTTTTGTTTCCTTCCCAGAAACAATGCAAAGCGACAGGTGGAGGTGGTCTGGTCTTTGCCCCACTGTGCGTGCCTCTGTAGCTCCTCCTGACCTAAGTCTGGAAAACAGCCTCGCCCCGCTCCGCTCCTCCCGATCCCCTCGTAGCTTTATTCTTTGCATTCTTTGGGTCTGCTGAGCAGTGGGTGGTGAGGTGATGGGGAGGGACCGGTGGTTCTGTTGTCTGTGAGCGGCCTTGCTGTCTTTCTCAGAAAAAGGCCAAGTGGCAGACAGTACAGGGTTCCTCCCTCCTACCTCAGGCCTGATCCATCGTGCCCTTGACTTTGCTGTCCCAAAGTTTCTTAGCTGACTTTGGCTTTCACATGTGTTCCTCCCAGAGCTAACTGATAAGGGTGAAGGAGGAATGCCTCCTTTTAAGAGTCAGTTGAAAGACAAGAGAGTCACATCCTAGGTTTTGCACAAGGCACTCATGGTCAGGAATAGGTTAGGGAATGGTCACGTCTGATTTTCCAAGAGTCAGTCCTTCTCTGCTGATACCTTGATTCCTTTGGGAAGACAAGAGTTTTTCTTAATAACAGAAGCCCCCTTATGAGTTACTCCTCCTTCAGTTCTTCTCAGTGGAGCACAGACAAGATGTACATGTTATGAACAGTGCTCTGGATATAAACACAGACAGAACTGGTTTGTGGGATGAGGCAGCTTGCTCAGGAGAGGGAGTAATGCGAGTCCTTTTCTTGGAAGGCTTTTATTATGGCAATGATAGTGACATTTCCCTCACCATGATCCTTCTCTAATGTGGTTATCTTCCTTTACCTTGTGTCTTCTCTTGTAAAAATGAAATTCAAGAATAAAATGAATGTGTCAAATTAAAAAAAAAAGAAAAATCTAAAAAAGCTAACATGAATTGTGTGAAATTGCATAATGCTGTAACGCTAACCTACAATATGTAATGCTATCTTGTATGTTGAATTTATTAATGCACCGCACACGTGCAAAATAAAAACGGACTCACATTAAATAGAATCAGTGATGTCAGCATGATTCTTTTGAAAGCTGGATGACTATGAATGAAGGTAAAACTCAGATTCCAATAGGATGTCCTACGGCATGTTTTCAAAGTATGAGTCTCAGACCACCTGATTCAGAATCATCTGGGGCACTTCTTAAAAAATCCGGATTCCAGGCTCCTGTCCTAGAGAGTCTCATTTGGTAGGTGACATGTTTTGCCGTTCTAGTCCTTCTTCTAGTCTTTCTATATTCCCTTTAAAATGTAATTTCTAAGACTATAGCCACCAGAGGGAGAGGTACTGTTTTTTGTTTGTTTTTTGTTTGTTTGTTTGTTTTTAGAGTAAGGAAAGAGAAAGAAAAACATTGACCATAGTTACATTTATCTATGCATACACTGGTGGTTTCTTGTATGTGCCCTCACTGAAGACTGAGCCCACAACCTTGGTATATCTGGATGACGCTCTAACCAACTGAGCTACTTGGCCAGGGCCAAGAAGTGATACTGGTTTTGAGTGCTGAGAATTACTCTGCCTTTGTAATTGGGAATATTTATTCCAACCGATTTAATTCAGTCATTCATTAGTCAAAAACTATTTATTTGGGTATCTGCCACATAGTATGTACTGGGGATATGAGTCCTATTTTTGTAGAACTTAGTAGAGGACAAGCATTAATCAAATAATCATACTAATAAATACATAACTACAAACTGAGAAATGCTCTGAAAGAAAGAGAACCCGGGTTAATACCCTGGGATCATATACTGAGGTGATAAGACTGTTGCAATTGCCCTTTGGGATTTCTTTGCTGGCCTTAAAGTCTGGAATGATTCAGTTTTCATATTTTCTGATCTGTGTAAATAATCCTCCCTGTGCACATGCCTGGGGAAGAGAGAAAGGAAGCTGGAGAGAAAGTCCCTGCTCTTTTAAAGTTTCAGTGAAGGAATTAAAAAACATCTTTATTGATTTTTTTGTGAGAGAGAAACATCAATTTGTTCTTCCACTTATCTATGCATTCATTGATTGATTCTTGTATGTGCTGTGACTGGAGACCAAACCCGCAACCTTGATGTTTCAGGGATGATGCTCTAACCAACTGAGCTACCCGGCAAGGGCCAAAAATATTTTTAAATTACACAACTAATATAATAAGCTAATTAAAAGAAAACTGAGACTTCCAGCCAAGATGGAGGCATAGGTAGATATATTTTGCCTCCTCATAAAACCAATAGAGGACAACAACAAATTTAAAAACAAAAAAAATAACAAGAACTGCCAGAAAATCAAACTATGGAAGTCTGACAACCAAGGAGTTAAAGAACAGTCATCCAGACTGGTAAGAGGGGCAGAGATGGGCAGCCAGGGTGGAGAGGACTCTCAGCAAGGCAGCGGCTGGCAGACCAGGAGAGGTGGCCGCTGGCAGAGTGGGTGGCCCCACACCTGTGTGTGGATAAACTGGGGAGAACAACTGGGGAGTGAGACAGACCTTGCAACCCATGGTTCCAGCACGGGGAAATAAAGCCGCAAAACCTTTGACTGAAAAAATCTGTGGGGGTTGAGGTGACAGGAGAAACTCCCAGTCTCACAGGAGAGTTTGTTGCAGAGACTTACAGGGCCCTAGGACACACACAAATCCACCCACCTGGGAATAAGCACCAGAAGGGCCCAATTTGCTTGTGAGTTGCGAAGGAAGGGAATGAAAGCCAGCAGAGAGCTGAGCAAGAGGCATTGTTCCCTCTTGGACCCCTTCCCCACATATAATGCCACAACTCAGCCATGTGGGTTGCCCCACCCTGGTGAACACCTAAGGCTCCACCACTTATTACTAACAGGTGCGATGAGACCAAAAAAAAAAAAAGGCCCAAATGAAAGAACAGATCCAAGCTCCAGAAAAAATACAACTAAGCAATGAAGAGATAGCCAATCTATCAGATGTACAGTTCAAAACACTGGCAATCAGGATGCTCACAAAAATGGTTCAGTATGGCTGCAAAATAGAGAAAAAGTAAAGGCTGCCCAAAGTGAAATAAAGGAAAATATACAGGGAACCAACAGTGAAGGGAAGGAAACTGAGACTCAAATCAACGGTATGGAAGAAATAAACATTCAACCAGAACAGAATGAAGAATCAACAATTCAAAAAAATGAGGAGAGGCTTAGGAACCTCCAGGACAACATTAAATGTTCCAACATCCGAATGATAGGGGTGCTAGCAGAAGAGGAAGAGCAAGAAATTGAAAACTTATTTGAAAACATAATGGAGAACTTCCCTAATCTGGCAAAAGAAATAGCCTTCCAGGAAGTCCAGGAAACTCAGAGAGTCCCAAAGAAGTTGGATCCAAGGAAGCACACACCAAGGCACATCATAATTACATTACCCAAAATGAAAGATAAGGAGAGAATCTTAAAAGCAGCAAGAGAAAAGGAACGAGTTACCTTCAAAGG
>VMDR010023014.1:0-15870 GCA_007922815.1 Macrotus californicus | reverse complement strand
CCCCCCCCCCCCCGCCCCGGCTGATCTGACCTGGGCTTTCATGGCTGTGGAACTCACCTCAAACGATAAAAATAGTCCTCTCTAGTAAACGCACCCCTTTCCCATTGCATTTACCTTTAAGTACACTGAGTTAGGTCAGAGGAGCCTGGGTTAGAGTGTCATCTGTGGTCACGTCACACGTTGCCCAGGGTCTGTGTCCTCACTCTAACCTGGAGCGTGTAGCTGGGACCCTGGAGAGCAGCACAGACGCCCAGCTTGCTGCTCAGGCCAGGCCGGGAGGGCCCAGTGGAATTGGTGCGAGTTGGCAGCTGGGAGACTTCCTAACGAGGAGTTCCTTGCCTGCCTTCCTTGTGCAGGAGATGCGGGTACAGAAAGGCCTGAACACACAGGTAAAGTGGGCACATTAGCAATGTCATGAAACGAGAGCAGGCTGAGGAGATGGCATTGTTTGCACTGCAGTGTGTGTTTTTGGAGAGCAGCCTTCCTGGGGCATGTTTCAAACCCTATTTTAAAGAAGCAGTAAGGGCACCTGAGGGCTAGGGAACGATCTATGTATGCAGTTTGAAAAGATGGAGATAGTTATCCATCGGAGTCAACAGCACTAGCTGCTCAGTTGCCTCCTACAGTCCCACTGATACTGGGTGCTAATTTAATAAGCCACTTGAATCTGAATGAAGGTGATGCTTAGAGTCCAAGTATGGACCAGATGAGCTCCAGACAAAAATCCAATGGTAAGACCTGCCCTAAGAAATTACCTTTCCAAGTCACTAGCCCTGCCGTGGGAGACAGACCCTTCCGAAAGGAAATGGACCACTTGAAGATGCACATGCTGGGCTTGGTCACGTGGCAGCGTCTGGGGTCAAGGGTTGGATCACCACTTTCTGAACAATCAGCTACTCACCACAGACCACACTGAGCACCACCGCCTCTGCCTGGAACCCTTCAGAAGCGCTTTCAAGGTGGGAAGTGTCAGTTAACAGAGGGCTCCAGTGTTCTGGGCGACTGAATTCTGGAAAAATGGACTTTTCTTACATGTAGTGAAATTTACAAACTGAAATAAAAATTTGAAATAAGATCAGCTCTTAGGCAAAATGCAAACCCAGAAATGATTCACAAATTCTTTGAAATCATGGGTCAGCCTGCCCCTGCGTGTCACTGTGGTAGCAGTCACTGTTCAGTGACCCAGAGGAAGGCCACCCGGCTCTCGGCTTACACAGGTGAGTGGAGAGCTTGATAATATTTAATAAAAACCTCCATACTTTTTGGTAGACTTCAGTTTTTTTTTAAGTTATATACATGTCACATAGTTCAACAACTATTTTGAAATCATTTTGGAAATACTGTGACAGTTGGCATTTCAGAAAATTCTTAAGAAACTACTCAACAAATGTGATAACTTTCTCTCTCTATAAAAAACTAATGAAACCTCCAGTTTTTCAATCTTCGGCTGGACAAGGTAGTGGGAGCTTGGTACGATACCCGGGGCCGAGCCTGTGAAGTGAGGACCAGGGTGAGCGAGAGAAGAGGCGGCCGCGGCCGTGGTCCAGAGGCAGGCCCAGTGACAGTCGAGCCTGGGACCGTTGTGGGAATTTCCTGGGAACGACAGACCCTGCCTTTGCTTTACAGCTCACAGCGCAGAGAGATATTTTACACTTAAAGCTTTTTCTTGGTTCTTTGAGATGGGTCTGGTTACCTGAAAGTTAGTTCTTAAAATACAGAAATACATGTGGCTCAAGTACTCTAGAAATATTTGAGTTATTAAAACAAGTGGGGCCACCTGATACCCAATTTCTTACCCCAAAGTAAGCTGTACAAATCCCAATGCAGCATGTACACAGACATGTCTAATTTATACATTAAATCAATCTAATCAGCGCAGAGGGTTGCTAACAGAATTTTCAGTGTTATCAATAGACTTGGACTTTTTACAGGGGATTGTTTATGACAGTATTTTGTACACATTGTCTGGTTTTGGTGAAAAAACTTCCATTTAAATTTAAATTTGGAAATCTAAAGTAAGATTCCAAAACTCACAAAATAAACTACAACACAAAAAAATTACATTGGTTTCTGAAAGGAACCAAAAGTCTTCAGCGGGAGCTGTCCGCTGCCTTTGACCCCTGTGGCATCCTGGGCGGGGCGTGGGCTGTCTCTAGAAACACACGTGCACTGACCTCTCACCCCCTCACACGGGCATTCTTTTCTGAGTGGGGCTGCGTGCTTTTTGCTTAGGGCCTGCAAGTGACCCCAGAGCTTAAACGTAGCTGGTTACCAGAGAGTCCTCAGGTCGTTATCCTGCACATTACTTTGTTTTTATCTAAAGCACTCTTCCTTCTTTAGTGAAGTCTGGAGAAATAGATGAGTCTTCTTTGACTAGAATTTTCCAGAAGGCCCTGTGCTGTATTAAACTGCAGACACCCACTGCTGGATGCAATGAAATGTTCTTAAACTTGGTTTCCAGGCTATGACCATCTATCCATTTGCAATGATGCAGCTATGGACCTGTCTCTAAAAACTGACCTTGACTCATCTTCATCTTAAAACTCATGAACTCTGAGACGAGCAGCCTGTGATGTTAGTCCCATGGCAACGGCAGGTCTTGTGGATCTAGAAAGTCAGCAGAGAACATACTTGGGGCAGTGGCGCTGAGAGGAGTGAGTCCTGACGACGTGTTAGGCATAGTGATGTCTAACCACTCCATGTTGTCCAAGTTTGAGTCAGAGAGGTCAAGGGACAGACAGGGAGTACTTGCAGCAAACTGGGCCTCGGCCGTCTCCATGGGTGAGTGCGAATGGTCCAGCACGCCTGCGTGACTCAGCAGGTCACTCTGGAGGTCCTCGATCAGGGAGAAGGGCTCCCTGTCTTCATTGCTGCTTTGCAGTGGAGTAATTTCATTGGCTGAAGGCAAAGTCCCATCCAAGAAAGCTTCTAGTTGGTTCTCTAAGCTGGCAGACAAACTGCTCATAGGTTCTAAGGATACAGGTGGTGCCATCTGGACTTGGGGTGGTGGCCGGGACACCACTGTGTTGACTGGCATTGTGGTGATGCTGGCGGTCACTGGTCTCATTTTGGAAATAGGAGAAGGCTCTTCCTTTATAGGGAGGGAAATCTCTGTGCAAAATGACATAAGTGGTCAGTGAGTAAAGAGTTACTACTATTTAAAATTTTTATGAATTACCGAGACAGTTATTTTGCTGCTTTGCGGTGACTGAATTCACAGTCCGTCTTAGAGAAAGGAAAAGGAAAAGAACACTGTTGGACCCGGATGACCTTTAGGAGGATGGGTCATGTTAGTTAGACATTTACGTTTATAACATTCTGATACCTGAGTTTTTAGTCAGAGTAAGTAAGCATTAAAAGCCATTATGTCCCACCAGGAAGGAGGTGATTGTTTTAGATTATTGGATCATTTGGTCCTGTTCTCAGTCATATTTTAGGCTTAAGGCAGGGTTTACATCTTATTCTGTACCATAAATCTGCTATCACACAGCACGCTACCCCTAAAATGAATGTGGAAGTATGCATCCTCGATATCATGAAAGATCTAATTTGACTTCTTTCTTTTTTATCAGTATAATTGATAACTGTGTACCCAGTTTACCCAGACATTTTATATAAAGTTCTGAGAAGATACAATGCCATCTTATGTCTTTTCTGAATTGAAGCTAACACATGGGTCTTCTGATTTTATTTAAGATGAGGTGGATCACCTTACTTTTCTCACTTTTTTAATCTTTTTTGAGTTTATATAAAATTTAAGGGTTTGGTAAATGTCTTAAGGAAGTACTAATCATGTTATTCCTTGCCAGATCAAGTAGCAAATTAACGAACCATCTGCTACAGACACCAGTGTTCACTGAGCTACTATATTTTTAAAAGTAACTTTTTTACTGAGGAATATCTGATTTGGTTTCAATTTTGCAGATACACTAAAAACGGACTTAATCACAACTCTTACAACTCAACGACCGAGATGCGTCGAGAGGCGAGAAGAAGCAGTGCAGGTTGGTCTCCTTGTCAACAGCCAACTGTGCACGCCACGTGCCTTCCAGGCGCCCGTTCAGTTCCGTTGCCTGCGCGTCCTCTCTAGAACTGTTTTGAAAGCTGAAGGCGCAGTCTAAATGACTGGTCTCATCATCAGCTCTTTAAATCTCTGTTCTCATTATCGGTGGTGGTAGTTTACAGCAGTAATTTTCACCTGGTGGGCCACCGGGGTTTTTAAAACTGCAGTTATCTGGTCACTCAGAGGCACTGAGCCCTCCCCCCTCAGACAAACAGAATGACAGCAGCCAACGCAGTAACAGCTGTCTGCTGTGACTGGGTCAAAACTACATCTACTTTTTTGTCAGACTGGCAAAAGTACAGTCTTCAGTGTGGCACGGAATTTTAGTAATGAGTTTATGTGTACAATGAGACGAAGGGGCTTGAAAGTCGCAGGTTTACAGAAAGATGAAAAATATACTCATTAGATGCTTTGCCATGAAAGTCATTATATTTAGAAAATAACTCAATTGTTTGAAAACTTGGTTACATTTTAATTTCTAAGTTCATGCTGTAAAAATTATTGTTTTTAATCATCTCAAGTATTTTCACCAGATGTGGCAAAAAGCATTTTTAAAATTTTAAATTCAAGGCATGGAATGTCTGTGTCTCTAATTTCCATAGTTTAGTTATATCATGATTTTAAAATATTTGCAAGGCTAGTATTGTTCTTTGCAAAAGATTGCTATTTGCACACATGGATCTGTAGTCAAATATCAAGAATTTTCTGTATTATGCCAAACACGCTGACAAGATCATTAACATCAAAATCAAACAGCACCTGGTATGAGGAGAAGTTTTGATTACTATTTAAAAACTTGAATAAAACTCCTTTCACTGGGAAACTTAAGAATACTTAAAAATATTCTAAAATAACATTTGAATTTTTGAAGTACTGATTTTATACTTACTTTTAAAGACATGTAAGCTGAGGCAGAGATAGCCTGGATTTTTTAAATTTTGTGGTGCATATCACTTATCCCTTGTTAAGATGAGATACTGTAAAATCGAAGATTTTTCAATTGTAGGTAGACCATGCTTTAGAATTACCTTCGAATATTAAGTTGTTTTAATGGCCTAAATCTAACAGAGTTTAAAGCAGTAAATCCAGTTAGAATTAGAAGACTGTGACCTACCTCCACTCTTGATGAGGACGTCAAAGAGGTCGTCCATTTGCTGGCTGTGCGTGTGGGAGACCTACGATCAAGGAGAGTGCAAATCAGCTTTTCCACACACCCAGGGGTGTTACACACCTGTGCGCTCCAAGAAACCTTACACAACATCTAGTTCTAATCGGTCCTTTGGTCATTTCGAAAACACTGAGGTCCCCTGAGAAATTAAACCGTGTGCGCAGTGTCCCAGCTGGTACACTGACGGCATTTTGAGAGGCTTCTCATATTTTCTTTTAAAAATGTTTTAATTCACCTGTGCATTTTGGTAAAAATATAGAGTATGTATAAAGGTGACCGTGCTATACTACTCAGCTTTATTGAGAGTAACCTGACCTACAGTAAACTGCAGTTACATGAAATAGAAGTTTGATAAGTTTACCATGTAAGTTACCCATATAAGACTACCAGCAGAATCGAGATAATGAATATTCCATTGCCCCTAGTTCCCTCATGCTCCTTTGTGATAGTTCTTCTGTCATCCCTAGGCAATGCTGATTTGATTTCTTTCATTATAGATTAGTTTACATTTTCTACAGTTTTATGTAAATGGACTCATATGTACTCATTTTTTTGGTGGTGGTGGTAGCTTCTTTCATTCAATACGATTTTGTGGTATATCCATGTTGTAGGTTATACCTTAGGAATAGTTCATTCCTTTTTATCACTGAGAAGTTTTTTTTATTGTGAGAAACAGAAGTTTGTGTTGTTTCCAGGTGTTGGCTATTGAAGACAAAGTTGCTGTGAACATCTGTCTACAAGTCTTTGTACAGACGTGTGTTTTCTCTTCTCTCAGATAAAGTACCGAGGAGTGGAATGACTGGATCATAGCGCAGGTGTAGCTTTTTGAGAAGTGGCTGTTTTCCAAAGCAACTGCACCGTTTTACATTTGCACCAGCAATGCAGGAGGCTTTCAGTGGCTCTACATTCTCTCCACCACTTGGTACAGTCAGTCATTCTAATTTTAGACCTCTAACAGGTATGCCATGCTGTTGCATCGTGAAGTTAATGTGCATTTACTTCCCTGATGACTTGATGCTGAGCATCTTTCCACGTGCTTGTTTGTCGTCTGTGTTTCTTCTTTGGTGGTGTCTGTTCAGATCTTTGCTCCAACAGACTTCTTATGCTCATTGTTTTTACAGTGTATCTTTTTCCAACCATTTACTTTCAACATTTAAAGTATGTTTCTTATAAGGCCCTTGCTGGGTAGCTCAGGTGCTTAGTGCATTGTCCAAATATGCCATGGTTGCAGGTTTGATCCCTGGTCAGGGCACATAAAAGAATCAACCAATGAATGCGTGAATGAGTGGAACAACAAATTGATGTTTCTCTTTTTCTTTCCTCTCTAAAATCAATAAAAAATTAAAGTATGTTTCTTGTGGATGCACACATTAGTTATCTATTGGTCTATTACAAATTTTCCAAAACACTTAGTGGCTTAAAACACTAAATGATGATTATCTCAGTTTCCGTAAGTCAGCAATTTGGGAATGATTTAGGTGGGTAGTTCTGGTTTGGGATCTTTCATGAGGTTGCAGTCAAGGTGTTGGCTAGGTTACAGCCATCTCCAGCTTGGCTGACTACGTGATTGGAAAGTTGGTGCTGAGTGTTGATGGGGGTGTCCACACGGCCTCTCCGAGAGCTGCTGGACTGTCCATGTGGCATGAAAGCTGTCTTTCCGCACAGCCAGCAGTCCAAGAGAGAGCAAGGTGGGAAGGGTGTGCCTTTTTATCACTTCTGCCAATCCTGTTTGTTAGAAACCGGTCACTAAGGCCAACTCAGGGGAGAATATCAGAGAATCTGCAGAACTACAGAGCATATAGTTGGTTCTGTTTTTTTTTTAAAGTCATTCTGATAATCTGTAATTTAATTATATTGTTTACTAGTGTGTCTTATGTAATCATTGATATTGTAGAATTTACATTTGCCATTGGTATTGTTTGTATTTACCCTGTTTTCTGTTCCTCCTTTTCTGTCCTTTTAAAAATTTTTGACTTTTTTGAATTCTAATTTTATTTTTATTTTTTGAAAGCTGTACTTCTTAGGTTCCTTGTATAGCTATACAATATATATCTTTGCCTTGGCTGGGTGGCTTAGATGGTTGGAGCATTGTCCCTTTCACCAAAAGATTGTGGGTTCGATTCCCAGTAGGGGCACATACCTGGGTTGTGGGTTCAGTCCCCGGCTGGGATAAGTATGCGAGGCAACCGATGGATATTTCTCTCTCTCTCCCCACCCCCTAAAATCAATAAACATCTTTGGTTGAGGATTAAAAAAATGTATATACATCCTTAATTTTTCATAGCTACTTAATTTTATTTTTAAAAATTATTTACTTAAATCTTTAAAAATGGAATTTATTAGGGTGACAGTGGCTAATAAAATCATAGTTTCAGGAGTATAGGTCTGTACACATCACCTGTGTATTGTATTGTGTTCAGCACCCGGAGTCAACTTTCCTTCTGTCACCATTTACCCCCTGTACCTGCTTCTACCTCCCCCACTCTCCTTTCCTTCCGGTCATCACCACACTGTTGTTTGAGTCTGGGTTTTTGTTTTCTTTAATCCCTTCACCTCTTTTAACTCTCTTGCCAACCCCCACCCCCTGATGGCTGTCAGCCTGTTCTAAGTATCTGTGCTTTTGTTGCTATTTTGTTAACTATTTGGCTCATTAGATTCCACATGAGTGAGATCACATTGTATCTGTCTTTCTCCGACATGCTTATTTCACTTAGCATAACACTCTCCAGGTCCATCCATGCTGTTGTAAAAGGTAAGATTTCCTTTTTTTTTAAATGACTGAGTAGTATTCCATTGTGTAATGTACCACAACTTTTTAATCTACTTGAGCTACTGATGGACACTCGGGCTGCTTCCAAATCTTGGTGATTGTAAATAATGCTGCAATGAACATAGAGGTGCATATATGCTTTCGAATTAGTTTTGGGTTTCTCATATCCCCAGAAGCAGAACCACGGGGTACCACTGCATATAAAATATAAAACCCCTGTACACATACAACCCATCGTGTTTCCCGTATCCTTTATTGATTTTGAGTGTTATATCTATGTATTTTATAAATCCCCAGAACAATGTTACTTGTTACAGTACAGGTTTGCTTGATAAGAAGCTTATCTCTAGTTCACGAAATGTTTTCAAGGACATTTATTTGTACTTGATACGGAGTTCTGGGTGGACAGTCCTTCCCACCTCTTCCGCTTGAAGAACTTGAAGGATGTTTCGCCACTCTTTCCTGGCTTCTGCCGTTTCTGATGAGAAGTAGACCACAGATGAACAGTCGTTCCCCTGTGTGTATTACATTGCTTTTTTCTGGATGCTTTCAACATCTGCTCTTTAACTTTGGCTTGTATAACTTGGCTATGACATGGCGAGGCCTTCTAGTTATCTTGCTTGGTGCTCACTGAACATCTCAAAGCTTTACGTAAACTTGTCTTTTATCGTATTTGTGAAAAATTCAGCCATTATTTCTTAAAATATTTTACCTGCCTCATTTTTTCTCTCCTCTCCTGGGATTATTATACTCATGTTAGATTATTTCACCTTAAATAACAGGTTTCTAAGGCTCTCTTAACCTTAAAAAGTTTTTTCTCTGCCATTCAGATGGGTAAGTTCTATAGATCTATCCTCAAATTCACTTTTTTTTAAACCTCTGCCATACTCATTCTGCTAAGATTATTTATAATTGTTTCATTTCAGATAGTGTATTTTATATTTTTAGAATTTCCATTTTATTTAAAAATATTTATAATTGCATACATTTGCTATCTTTTTTTCTTATGAATATTTTAAGTTATTTTTTAATTACATTTGACATACACAGTATTATATTAGTTCAGGTATACAACATAGTGACTAGACATTTATATAAGTTACAAAGTGATCACCTGGGTAAGTCTACTATCCATTTGACACCATACATAGTTATTACAATATTATTGACTATATTCCCTATACTGTGCTTTACATTTCTATGACTGTTTTTATATCTGGCAATCTGGACCACTAAAGCCTTTCCCCATTTTTGACCCATCCCTTCAGTTCCCCTCCAATCTGGCAACCATCAATTTGTTCTCTGTATCTATGTTTATTTTGTTTAGATTCCACATATAAGTGAAATCATACAATATTTGTCTTTCTCTGACTTATTTTACTTAGCCTAATACCCTGTAGGTCACAGTTGGCAAACACAAGGCCCGTGGGCTGAATCCGGCCCTCCACCTTGTTTTACCCGGCCCGGCACCTTCCTTGTTTCCACCTGGCGGCAGTACCAGCTCCTTGCCCCCGGTTAAGGAGTAGTTACATTTATACAGTCCCAAAGTTACATTTGGCCCTTTGAGGGCAACTGCGAGGCTGATGTGGCCCCCGGTGAACATGAGTTTGACACCCTTGCTGTAGGTCCATCCATGCTTTCGCAAATGGTAAGATTTCATTCTTTATTATGACCAAGTAATATTTCATTGTGTGGATGTAGCACACCATCTTTATCCAACTGTCTGTTGATGACTGGGGCTGCTTCCATATCTTGGCTGTTGTAAATAATGCTGCAGTGAACGTAGGTGCACATCTATCTTTTTGCATTGGTGTTTTGGATCCCTTTGGATAAGTACTCAGAATTGGAATTGCTGGGTCACATGCTAGTTCTTGTTTAAATTTCTTGAGGAACCTCCATACTGGTTTCCACAGTGGCCACACCAACTTGCAGTCCCACCAACAGTGCATGAGGGTTCCCTTTTCTCCACGTCCTCGCCAGCACTTGTTTGTTGATTTATTAATGATGGCCATTCTGACAGGTGTGAGGTGACTGTGGTTTTCATTTGCATATCCCTGATAATTAGTGATGTTGAGCATCCTTTCATATGTCTGTTGGCCATCTGTAGGTCCTCTTTGGAGAAATGCCTACTTAGGTCCTTTTAGTAGATATTTTTGGGGGGACGTTAAGTGTATGAGTTCCTTATACAGGGTCCAGCAGAAGTAACACCTGCTTGAGTGTGGTTGGTAGGGTGTAATTACATGGGTGTAATTACATGGAATTACATGGGTGTAATCATTATAGTTTTAATTTGAACATTTTGCCTAAAATATCATACGGTGTGCTTGAATGTGATATTGTTATGTTACAGAATATCATGCGTATGATTTTGTAATAAAAGATTTTATAATAAAAGGGTGTTATTTGTGCTGGACCCTGTACATTTAGGACATTAGCCCCTGAGTCACTGGCAAATATTTTCTCCTGTTCAGTAGGTGGGCTGTCTTTTCACTTTGTTGACGGTTTTCTTTGCTGTGCAAACTCTTTAGTTTGATGCAGCCCATTTGTTTATCTTTTGTTTGTTTCCCTTGCCCAAAGGGTACATGTCCAAAGGAGTATTATTACTAAGAGTGTTGTCAAAAGTTTACTGCCTGTGTTTCCTTCTAGGAGTTTTGTGGTTTCAGGTCTTATATTTTGAGTTAATTTTTGTATATGATGTAAGAAAGTGTTCTAATTTCATTTTTTTTGTATTTCTGTCATTTTCCCAACACCATTTATTGAAGTGATATCTTTAGCCCATTGTACGTTCTTGCTTCCTTTTGTCAGAGATTAACTGACCTTACAGGCGTGGCGTTACGTCTGGGTTCTCTGTTTTTGTGCCAGTACATGTTTCCATCCCTGGAGACAGCTGCCCCTCCAGCCTTTGCCCTGAAGTTAGTCAGTTTAATTCCTCCTGTATGTCCTGGTGCTGTTTGAGCTGCCGCCCCAGCACAGGAGCTTGAAGTAAGTCTGAGCAAGCGAGTCAGAGGCACGATCACCTTCCAACATTTAACATTTCGTGATGTATCAAAGCGTCGCCACACTTCTTATACCCTTACACTTCCCAGTTCCAGGAGCCAAATGACGTGGCCATGGCCAACCCCATTATACACACAATAAAAGTGACCTGTCCTTGCTCCCACCCCTCCAAGAAAGCAAGAGCCAGAGTGTCAGAGTGCAGCTGAAAACCCAGACTTCCCCTCCAAATCCTGCCTGTTTGCCGTAGCAATACTGGCCGGTTTTCAGCAGCCAATTTTTTACCTCGTGTGTATACGTTTTTTCTTTGTACTAGCTCTAGCCATTCGAGGATTTTTTTTGTTCTTTGCCTATTTCCATAATAATGATCATCACCATAACAAGAGCAGCTACCATTTACTGAGTCACTGAAATTGCTAGACCCAGTACAAGATGTTTTAAAATACACTATCCAATTTAATTCTCGACTCTGTGGGGTAGGTACTATTACACATCTTTAAAGATGAAGAAACAAGCTCACAGAGGCCAAGGTCACAGCTGCTCAAAGAGAAAGATACCACTAAACACTGATCACATGACAGCCTGACAAACTCAAGAGACTGAAAGTCACCACGCAGGATGGTCTGATCACACATTCCTAACTGGGCTGCTCACAGCAGGTAGTCACATCCTAGGCTATAGCAACGGTCAGCGTTTACCTTACGTGCGCCCTGTCCGTGGTTTATGCATTCAGGGTAACACATCAGAGTAATTTTCCTCTCTTCCTCCTACAGGCGCCACCACCGGCACCAGAGCACGAGACCACGGACCCCTCGCTGTCATCGTGTTCCCTGCATACCACCTCTGTGTGCTAAATGTGGATTATTAATGACCTTGCACCCACCAGTGTAAGAGGTATGTGTTCTTCCATGATTCCTCCTGCCTCCTTCACCTGCCAACAGTAGATTTCATATAACTCTCATCCTTTAGTTCTAATGTATAAAAATAAGCTGCAAAACTACCATTTTGTGGTGACCAATTTGTAAGTTCAGTATGTTTCACATCAGTACGTTCTAATACAATAATGTGTGTTGATGTGAATAAAACACCGTGTCACCAAAATGAAAGCTGCCTTTCCTACCCTGCAGAGGTTTCTGGGCCCAGCGTCACATGTTCTCTGTGCAGGTAGGTCCTTTCTCCGTCCCTGCCCCTCTCCTGCAGTCAACTGCAGTACGGGCCTGCTCCTATTGGAATCTGAACAAGCAGAATCAGTGAAGGAAAAACCCAGACATAGACTCTCATCTAGAGAACAAGCAGATGGTTCCCAGCCGATAGCTGTCGGGGGCTGATGGAAGTAAAAAAATGTTACAACAAAATGAGTACTGTATATAGCCCATCCACTCAATAAACATTTATTTAAAAGACTGAGTTATGAAGTAGTATGACTCCAAATACATTTAAAAAATTTATTGACATAAAGATGGATTATATACAGCGGCATGTAAATAAATGGACTCTGAATGGTAGGACCATTGGTGGGTTTTTTCCCTATTTTATACTTTTCTGGGATTTCCAAATTTTCTGAATGAACACATATTTTATAATTAGAAAACAAGTTATGCAAAGATTTTCAACAGACTAGACGTGAGCAAAACATAAATGTTAAAAGTGGAAGGTGAGTAACAAGCTCTCTGGGAGCACAGGAAAAAACCGAAGTCAGATTGTGTCAAAACCTCAGACACGTCCGTGTGTCTCTAAACCTGTGAGAACCTGAGAGTCATGCTCAGAGCTGACATATTTTTCTTCATTTTCTGTCACTATCAACTTGTCAGTTCCCCTTAGACGAGGGTCTGATATAGGAAAAAAATGGAAAAAGAAAAGAGGGACCTGTGTAACACGACCCAACCCTCGGCCCCAAAGGAAAAGTTAAAAGAGAAACCCTTCCTTTCTGAGAGATTTCAGGTTACACAGCTGCTGAAACCTGCTTGGAAGTTGAAGTCTTCACAGTAAAGGATGTTTTGATTTTAAATAGCATTTAAAGTGCAAATAAGGCTCCTAGCCATGAACTTTGTATTTCTATTGAGGCAAGTCCATTTTAGAAAAGAGATTCAATTTGAGGATGACATGAAACTGACAGATGAAACAGAAGCCACTGGCCTCACTTACCTCTGGGAGAGAGGACTGGGTGCTGCGTGTCTGCTTGATGGCCTCCTCATAGCGGGGAGGGTCTTTTGTCTTGGGGACGGGGCTCCCAAACAGAGAGTGCTGGACGACAAACTGCTGGGCTGGAGGGGGTGAACTCGGCTGTGGCAAACAGAGGAGCACATGTCAGCTCTGGGCACTAAGCTTCCTCACACCCTGGCTGGGCTCAGCTCCACTGTCCCTCACACAGCAACCCAATCATGGACCCCTAAGCTTATGAGGCTGAGTCAGCATGGGTGGGCCGCTCGTGTGGGGACGGCTGTCTTCACTGTGATGACAGCTCAGCTGCCCTTTAACAATGTCACCGCAGTATTTCCAGCTATTTCCCCTATGAATACTGATCTTTAGCCCCTCCAAGCCTAAAGCTTTGGAACGATGAGTACCTCGTAAGCCTGTCACTGCTGCAGTCACCACAGGATTACCTTGCTGGGAGGGCTGGGTCCGTTTTGCAGGGATGGGAGGGGCGCACTTCTGGCCTGGAGAACACTGCTGGGTGTCTTGTTCATAAAGGGCTGCTGGACCGCTGGGGCGGGTGGTCTCTGATATGAAAGGACTGTGTTGGATGCTGAGCTTGTGAATGCCTGTAATGAATAAATGTTTTTCCATCAGTTCATCCTTCTGCTGTTCCTACTAAAGAAAACCATGTTTTAATTAAAACAGGGGTCAGCAAACTTTTTCTGCAAAGGCCCACAGTGTGTAAGTTTAGGGTCTGCGGGCCGTGCTGCCTCTGGGGTGACTGCTCACTTCTGCCACTTCAGCACAGAAGCGGCTCGGACAACACGTAAGTGCATGCGTGGGGTGGGGTTCCAATACAGCTTTATCTGCAAGAACACATGGGGCTAGCTTTGGCCCACAGTCATGGTTTGCCACCCGATTTTTGCATGTCCGTGGGTGGTCCCTTTACTTGGTGGCTCATCTTTGACGGCAGGGTGGACAGTGCTTTGTGGGAAGGCAGCACTGGCTCAGTATAATTTCCCTTGAAAATGACAGCTCAATTTCTTCTTTTATAAATTTAATCTTTTTTTTTCCATTCCCACTTAGTCCCCTTATACCCCTTACCTCCCAACAATCACCACACTGTTGGCCATGTCCATAAGTCCTTTTCCCTCAACCCCTTTACCCCTATTCTCCCCTCTCCCCACTAGCTATCATCTGCTCTCCATCTATAAGTCTATCTCTATTTTACTTATTAGTTCAGTTTGTTCATTAGATTCCACATATGAGTGAGATCATATGGTATTTGTCCTTCTCTGACTGGCTTATTTCACTTAGCATAATAGTCTCTAGGTCCATCCATGCTGTCGCAAAGGGTAAAATTTTCTTCTTTTTTATGGCTGTGTAGTATTCCATTGTGTAAATGTCCCACAGTTGTTTTATCCACTCATCTATTGATAGAACTTAGGCTGCTTCCATATCTTGGTGACTGTAAATAATGCTGCAATGAACACAGGGGTGCTTATGTTCTTTCGAATCAGTGTTGTGGATTCGTTAGGATCTATTCCCAGAAGTGGAATCATTGGGTCAAAAAGCAGATCTATTTTTAATTTTTTGAGGTATCTCTATACTGCTTTCCACAGTGGCTGCACCAATCTGCATTCCCACCAACAGTGCAAGAGTTTGCCTTTATCCACATCCTCGCCAGCACTTTTATTGCTTGTTGATTTATTCAACAGATGATGGCCATTCTGACCAATGTGAGATGGTACCTCATTGTGGTTTTAACTTGCATTTCTCTGATGATTAGCGATGTTGAGTATCTTTTCATATGTCTATTGGCTATTTTTATGTACTCTCTGGAGAAGTGTCTATTCAGGTCCTTTGCCCATTTTTTAATTGGGTTGTATTTTTGGTGTTGAGTTTTGTTAAGTACTTTATAAATTTTGGATATTACCCTTTATCAGGTATATTGGAGAATATTTCTCCTATCTGTGGGTTGTCTTTTTTTTTTTTGTTGATGATTTCCTTTGCTGTACAAAAACTTTTTAGTTTGATGTAGTTCCCTTTGTTTCTTTATTTTTTGTTTCCCTTGTCTGGGGAAATAGATCCAATAAAAATTTCTATGAGCAATGTTAGAGATTTTGCTGCCTATATTTTCTTCTAGGATTTTTATGTTTCAGATCTAACATTTAAGTTTTTGACCCATTTTGAATTTATTCTTGGGTGTGGTGTAAGAAGGTGGCCTAGTTTCATTTTTCTGCATATATCTGTCCATATTTCCCCACACATTTTATTGACTAGAATATCCTTAGCCCATTGTATGTCTTGCTTCCTCTGTCAAATATTAACTATAAAGGTGTGGGTTTATTTCTGGGCTCTCTATTCTGTTCCATTGATCTAGGTGTCTGTTTTTATGCCAGTATCATGCTGTTTTGATTACTATGACTTTGTAGTATAGTTTGATATTAAGTAGCGTGATTGCTCCAACTTTGTTCTTTCTCAAGATTGCTGTTGCTAAGTGGGGCCTTTTGTGGTTCCACATATATTTTTGAAATATTTGTTCTAGTTTTGTGAAATATGTCATTGGAATCTTGGTAGGAATTGCACTGAACCTATAGATTGCTTTGGAGAGTATGGACATATTAATAATGTTAGTTATTCCTCTCCATGAACATGGTATGTACTTCCACTTAGTTCTATCTTCAACTTCTTTTCTTTTTCCGAGTACAGGTCTTTTACATCCTTGGTTAGGTTTAT
>VMDR010023013.1:0-15870 GCA_007922815.1 Macrotus californicus | reverse complement strand
CTGTCTTAAACTATGTTGCCTTCCCATCCAACTGATCACAAAAAAAGAGTAGGTGGGAGCTGTGGACACCAGTACACTTGCTGGAAGAAGAAACTCACCAAGAAAGGAACAAACAACAGAAAACAGCAGAAGAAGGTGAAGGAGGGAGTGGAAGCCACACTAACTCAACTCAGGACTGATCTAGAAATATAACCAAACTCAACTCAGGACTGATCTAGAAATATAACCAATTGGTGGAGAAATTGCTCAGAACAAACAACTGAACAAGAACAAGAAAGAATCGTCAAAACCTTGTATATACAGAAGATCCAGTTTCAACACAACCTGCTTACACCTGCACAATAGAATATAAAATGAGGGGGATGGAGTGACCCTCAGTTAACCAGCTGGAGGGAGGGACTCACCAAAGAAACACCCAAAGACAATCAAAACCCAAAGACATACAGAGAGCCAACATAAATGACAGCCCAAGACCAGCGAGCTCAGGAGATCAAGGAGACTGCACCACTGAATCTCACAGGTCTTCCACCACAGAAGTTCACACCAGAAACCCAGGGAGTCAGAACAGACCAATTTAAAAACCAGGGGCTAACAAGAAGAGTTTCACAAACTATGGACAGACAAAGAAAAAAATCCCCAAATGAAAGGAATGGAGGAAGCCTCGGAAAGAATGATAAATGAAACTGAAACAAGTCAACTATCACATGTTGAGTTCAAAGCAATGGTTATGAAGAAGCTCAATGAGCTCACAGAGAATTACCAAAAACTACAGGGAAAATACAATGAACTCACTGCAAACTATATCAACATGAAAAAGGAAATAGAAAACATCAACAAAGGCCAAGAGGAAATGAAGAATACAATTTCTGAACTGAAGAACACTGTAGAAGGAATCAAAAGCAGGCTCGATGAAGCAGAGGATCAGATTAGAGAGCTGGAGGATAAGGTAGAAAGAAATACTCAGGAAGAGCAAGAAAAGGAAAAGGGGCTCAGAAAGAATGAAGAGGGATTAAGGGAAATGCAGGACAATATGAAATGTAATAATATCTGTATAATAGGGATACCACCAGGAGAAGAAGAAGAGCAAGGGATAGAAAACTTGTTTGAAAAAGTAATGATGGAAAACTTCCATAATTTGATGAAAGAAAACGTCACACAAATCCAGGAAACACAGAGAGTCCCAATCAAGAGAAACACAAAGAGGCCCACTTCAAGACACATCATAATTAAAATGACAAAATTCCAAGACAAAGAGAGAATCTTAAAGGCAGCAAGGGAGAAAAAGGAAGTAACATACAAGTGAGCCTCTTTAAGCCTGGTAGCTGACTTCTAAATGAAACGCTCCAAGGCAGAGGCAATGGCAAGAAATATTTCAAGTAATGAGAACCAGAGGCTTGCAACCAGGACTTCTCCATCCAGCAAGGCTATCCATTAAAATAGAAGGCCAAATAAAGAGCTTCTCATACAAAAGAAGCCTCAAAAAATATACCACCTCCAAACCAGCTCTGTAAGAGATGTTAAAGGGTCTGCTTTAAGAATAGGAAGAAAAACAGTGAAAGAGAGAGGAATACCACTACAAAACAAATGGCAATGAATAAGTACCTATCAATAATAACCTTAAATGTAAATGGATTAAGTGTGCCAATCAAAAGACACAGAATAGCTGAATGGATAAGAAAACATGACCTGCACATATGTGTCCTACAAGAGACCCACCTCAGAACAAAAGACCTACACAGACTGAAAGTCAAGGGCTGGAAACAAATATTCCAAGCAAATGGACAGGAAAAAAAAAGCCGGCGTAGCAATAATCATATCAGACAAAATAGACTTCCAAAGAAGAGCCATAAAAAGAGACCCAGAGGTCACTTCATAATACTCAAGGGAACAATCCACCAAGAAGAAATAAACATTATAAACATATATGCACCCAACATAGGAGCACTCAAATGTATAAAGAAAACCTTGGAGGACTTCAAGAAAGATACTAACAACAACACAGTTTTAGAAGGGGATTTTAGTACCCCACTGTCAAAAATGGACAGATCTTCCAAACAAAATATTAACAAAGATATTGTGGCATTGAACAATGTCCTAGATGAAATGGACTTAACTGATATATATATAGAGCCTTTCATCCCAAAGATTCAAAATACACATTCTTTTCAAATGCACATAGAACATTTTCAAAGATAAACCACATGATATGCTACAAAAGGAGCCTCAACAAATTCAAGAAAATTGAAATTGTATCAACCATTTTGAATATTTTTTAAAGACTAGTATTTTTAGAGAGAAAGGAAGGGAGAGATAAAGAGAGAAAGAGAAACATCAATATATGGTTGCCTCTCATGTGAGCCCCACTGGGGACCTGGCCAGCAACCTAGGTAAGTGCTCTGACTGGGAATTGAACCAGCAACCCTTTGGTTCCAAGCCAACACTCAATCCACTGAGCTACACCAGCCAGGGCTATATCAACCATTGTCTCCGAACACAAAGGACTGAAACTAGAAACCAACCTCAAGGAAAAAAACTCCAAACACTCAAACTCATGGAGATTGAATAGCATGCTATTAAACAATGAATGGGTCAAGAATGAGATCAAGGAAGAAATCAATAAGTATCTGGAAACAAATGAAAATGAACACACAACAATCCAAAACTTAATGGGACACAGCAAAGGCAGTCCTTAGAGGGAAGTTCATAGTGTTACAGGCCTACCTAAAAAAGATAGAAACATTTCAAATAAACAGCCTAAACCAATGTCTACAAGATCTTGAGAAACAACCACAAAGACAGCCCAGAGCAAGTAGAAGGAAGGAAATATTCAAGATCAGAGAAGAATTAAATGACATAGAGACTAAAAGGACAATTCTAAGGATCAATAAATCCAGGAGCTGGTTCTTTGAAAAGATAAATAAAATCGACAAGCCTTTAAGCAGGCTCATCAAGAAAAAAAGAGAGAGAACATAAATAAACACAATCAAAAATGAAAGAGGAGAGATTACTAATGATGGCACAGAAATAGAAAGGACTGTAAATTGTTACTATAAAGAACTATATGCCAAGAAATTTGAAAACCTAGTGAAATGGAGAAATTTCTAGAAAAATATAATCTTCCAAAATTGAATGAAGAAGAAGCAGAAAGTCTGAACAGACCAATAACAGGTGATGAAATTGAAGCAGTAATCAAAGAGCTTCCAACACATAAAAGCCCTGGACCAGATGGCTTCACAGGAGAATTTTACAAAGCATTTAAGGGAGAGCTAACCCCCATCCTTCACGCATTATTCCAAAAAAATTCAAGATGATGGAAGACTCCCAAACTCTTTTTATGAAGCCAGTATCATCCTAATCCCAAAACCTGATAAAGACATAACCAAGAAAGAAAACTTTAGGCCAATATCGCTGATGAACTTAGATACTAAAATCCTTAACAAAATATTGACAAACTATATCCAGCCATACATTAAAAAGATCATATACCATGATCAAGTGGGATTCATCCCAGGGATGCAAGGATGGTACAATATTCACAAATCAATAAATGTAATACACCACATAAATAAAACAAAAGACAAAAATCACATGATCATATCAATAGATGCAGGCAAAGCCTTTGATAAGGTATAGCACCCATTTATGATAAAAACACTGAGCAAAATGGGAATAGAGGGAGCATTCCTCAACATCATAAAGGCCATATATGAGAGATCTAGAGCTGACATCATACTCAATGGGCAAAAACTTAGAGCTTTCCCACTAAAATCAGGAACAAGACAAGGATGCCTGCTTTCAGCACTCCTAGTCAACATAGTATTGGAAGTCCTAGCCACAGCAATCAGACAACAAAAAGAAATAAAAGGCATCCAAATTGAAAAAGAGGAAGTAAAACTGTCATTGTTTGCAGATGACATGATAGTGTACAAAGAATATCCTATAGACCCCACCAAAATACTACTCCAGCTAATAAGTTAATTTGGGAAAACAGCAGGATACAAAGTCAATATTCAGAAATCAAAGGCATTTTTGTACATCAACAATGAAACATCAGAAGCAGAAATCAGGAAAAATCACCATTTGATATAGCAACAAGAAAAATAAAGTACCTAGGAATAAACCTAACCAAAGAAGTATAAGATCTGTACTCAGAAAACTATACAACACTGAAGAGAGAAATTAAGAAAGACACAAACAAATGGAAGCATGTACCATGCTCATGGATAGGAAGAATTAACATCATCAAAATGGCCATACTACCCAGCAGTCTATAGATTCAATGCAATCCCTATTAAAGTACCAATGATATATTTAAAAGATATAGAAGAAACATTTCAGAAATTTATATGGGGCCATAAAAGACCCCAAGCAGCTGCAGCAATTTTGAGAAAGAAGAACAAAGAAGGGGGGATCACAATGCCTGATATCAAACTGTATTAAAAGCCACTGTAATCAAAACAGCCTGGTACTGGCATAAGAACAGACATATAGACCAATGGAACAGAACAGAGAGCCCAGAAATAAACCCAAGTCTCTATGGTCAATTAATATTCGACAAAGGGGGAAGAAGCATAAAATGGAGTAAAAATAGCCTCTTCAACAAATGGTGTTGGGAGGTTTGGACAGCTACTTGTAAAAAAAATGAAACTCGACCACCAACTTACACCATATACAAAAATAAATTCAAGGTGGATGAAAGACTTAAATATATGTCATGACACCATAAAAGTCCTAGAGGAAAACTTTGGCAGGAATATCTCAGATATTCCATGCAGCAGCATCTTCAATGATGTGTCCCCTAAAGCAAGGGGCATAAAAGAAAGAATGAACAAATGAGACCTCATCAAATTAAAAAGCTTCTGCATGGCTAAAGAAAACATCATTAAAATGAACAGAGAACCAACCATATGGGAAAACACATTTGCCAATGATGCCTCAGGCAAGGGTTTGATCTCCAAAATGTATAAAGAACTCATACAACTCCACTCCAGGAAGACAAAAAATCCAATTCAAAAATGGGCAAAAGACTTGAACAGACACTTCTCCAAGGAGGATATACTGAGGGCACAGAGACATATGAAAAGATGTTCAGCATCACTAGCCATCAGAGAGATGCAAATTAAAACTACCATGAGGTACCACTTGACACCAGTCAGAATGGTCATCATAAACAGATCAACAGATAAGTGTTGGAGAGGATGTGGAGAAAAGGGAACCCTAGTGCACTGTTGGTGGGAATGCAGACTGGTGCAGCCACTGTGGAAAATAGTATGGCATTTCCTCAGAAAACTAAAAATGGAACTGCCTTTTGACCCAGCATTTGCACTCCTGGGATTATACCCTAAGAACCCTGAAACACCAATCCAAAAGAACTTATGCACCCCAGTGTTCATAGCAGCACAATTTACAATAGCCAAATGCTGGAAGCAACCTAAGTGCCCATCAGTCAATGAGTGGATCAAAAAACTGTGGTACCTTTACACAATGGAATTCCACAGAAGTGAGAAAGAAGAAGCTCCTACCCTTTGCAACAGCATGGATGGAACTAGAGGGCATTATGCTAAGTCAAATAAGCGAGGCAGTGAGGGACAAATACCGTATGATCTCACCTTTAACTGGAACATAATCAACAATAGAATAAAGCAAACAAAATACAACCAGAGACATTGAAATTAATAACAATCTAATAAAGGCCAGAGGGGAGGGGAGAGGACACAGTGCAGGGAAGGGTTTCTAGGAACCACTATAAAGGATACATGGACATATCCAATGGAGAGGGTGGGAGTAAGGGAGGGAGGTGGGTTTGACTGTGGTGGGGGGAGTGGTGGGGGGTAATGTAGACAACTGTAAATGAACAACAATAAAGTAATATAATCTTAAAAAAACTATGAAAAGTAAATTGACAAGAAACTCATAACTATCAACAACTCAACCTAGGAAACAAAAACAAAAACTAAGCAAACAACTAGAAGAGGAACAGACCCAGAGAAATGGAGATCACATGGAGAGTTTTCAGTGGGGAAGGGAAAGAGAAGAGTAGTGGGGGAAAGGTACAGGGAATAAGAAGCAAAAATGGTAGGCATAAAATAGACAGGGAAAGGTTAAGAATGGCATAGGAAACAGAGTATTCAAAGAATTTATATGTACAGCTCATGGACATGAACTAAGGGTGGGGGGAAGGCTGTAGGGCTGGGATGTGCAGCAGGGAGGGAGGATAAAAGGGAGAAAAGAATTAGAAAACTGTAATAGCATAATCAATAAAATATAATTTAAAATGATATATCTAGTACCTATAAGTTGTTAATAGCTTTATCACTATGAGGCAATATTATCAAAAATATTTTTACTTTTAGCCTTCCTCCCAACTGAAACACAATTTAAAATATATATTAATATATGTATAGATATAAAGTTATATAAATGTATACATATATTTATATATATATTTAAAATGTGTTTTTAAGTCAGAAGCTGTATCAAACTGATTTTACTTTTATGTCTGGAGACTGTTTTAATTTGTTTCTCACCTTTTCAATTATACTCGTTAATCTCTTTGCTGAAGCCTTTTTTTGCCTTCTGAATGGAACAGAGCAGCGCTTTTAAAAATCCATTCCTGGGAATTCTGGTCAAGATGGTGGCATAAGTAAGCGCAGTACTTGCATCCTCCCACAACCACATCAAATTTACAATTAAACTGCAGAACAGTATCAGTCAGAACTGCCTGAAATCTAGCCGAGCAGAAGTCCTATAACTAAGAATATAAGAAGGCACATGAGACTGGTAGGAGGGGTGGAGACATGGAACAGCCTTGTCCCACATACACATGTGGCAAATAAAAATCAGGAGGGATATCTTGACTGTAGAGGTCCCCACTGAAGAACAAGGGATGTAAGACCCACAACAGGACCCCAGCACAGAGTACCAGTGCCAGGAAGAGAAATCCTCATAACTTCTACCTGTAAAAAACATGGTAATCATGGCCGAAGAAGATGGAAACTTCTGGAGTCCCAGGCAGTTCCTATTAAATAGTCCCCATACAGACTTACTTGAACTAACTCACTTTAAGATTCAGCCCTGGGGCAGCAACTCTAAAGGTACCACAGACATAGGTGAGGAATGAATTGTCTGGCATCAGGGTGAAAGCTGGAAAGGCAGCATTGTCCCTCACAGAAGTGCTGGTAGAGGCCATTTTTCCTTTGCTGAACCCTCTCCCTACAGAGGTGGCAGGCAGGCACCATATCTGAGCTTCCATCCACCTAACATTGTTAGCTCCACTGTAGTGATTTGCTGAGATCATGCACCACTCAACTTTTGGGCCCACCTAAGCCCTTTCCATTACCTTTTCTAATCCAATGGCCTGTCTGGGCTCATTGTTCAGACTTTCCTAAAATCTGTCAAACTAGCACCATCTAGCTTTGACATGGCCTCTTGCTAAGTGGCCCCTGGCTTGGCACCAGTGGCAGCTGGTCTCAATTCACAGCTTGGCCTCTCCCAGGCACCTTTAAGCTCAGCGCAAATAGCAGCCATCACCAGTTTTCTCTGTAGCTCATTCCAGGTGGCCCTGGGAAGGGCATAGGTGGTAGCTGACCTTGTACTTCCTGGGAAGACCCACAGCCAGTGCATACTGGTGTAGAGCTTCAGATGATGCCAGATTACCACCCAACAATCTCCACTAGAGAAACACACAAGGGGTAAACTTGGCAGGCACCAAAGCCCTACTGAAGCTAGTCTTCCTTCATGGAGTTGGCATCTGCAGAGCAGCTCCTCTGCTGTAGTCAAATCTGGTCCTTGCAGACAATGGCATCTGCAGAGCAGCTCCTCTGCTGTAGTCAAATCTGGTCCTTGCAGACAATGGGCCAAAGGGTCAATTCCTCCCAATAATCAGGAGCAATAAAAGTTCAACTACAATAGGAGGGTGCAACAGCTCACATAGGGGACATACTTGGAGCACTCAGCTCTGGTAGCCAGGGAAGATGTGCTACAGGTCTCTACAGAACTATGTCTCCCAAGCCTGGGAGACATAGCACCTCTCCCTAATACATATAAACAAGCACAAGGAAGCAGCCAAATGAGACAAAGAAACAGATCTCCTCCTAAATAAAATAATAGGATAAATCTCAAGAAATAAATGAAGTGAAACAGAGGCAACCAGACAGAAATTTCAAAATAACGGTTACAATGATACTCAAAGACCTTAGAGAAAACTTCAAAAGCATTAAAAAAGGCATGAAGGACTGCCAGCCAAGATGGAGACATAGGTAGATACACTGTGCCTCCTTGCACAACCAAAAGAAGGACAACAACATATTTAAAAACAAAAAACAAGCAGAACTGCCAGAAAATCAAACTGTATGGAAGTCTGACAACCAAGGAGTTAAAGAAATATTCATCCAGACCAGTAGGACAGGTGGAGAGGAGCAGCTGGGTAGAAAGGACTCACAGCAAGGCAGTGGCTGGAGGCCTGGGGCAGGCAAGGCAGAGGCTGGTGGACTGGGCAAGGCAGTGACTGGCAGACCAGGTGGTCCCACATTTGTGTGTGGATAAACTGGGAGGCACAACTGGAGAGTGAGACAGAACTCACAATCCAGGGTTCCAGCTGCAGGGAAATAAAGCCTCAAAACCACTGACTGAAAAAACCTGTGGGGGTTGAGGTGGTGGGACAAACTCCCAGCCTCACAAGAGAGTTCACTGGAGAGACCCACAGGGTCCTAGAATGAACACAAAACCATCTACCCGGGAATCAGCACCAGAAGGGCACAATTTGCTTTTGGGTAGTGGCAGAAGTGATTTGCTTTTGGGTAGTGGCAGAAGTGAAGTGTAGAAGTGATTGGGTAGTGGCAGAAGCATTGTTCCTTCTTGGACCCCTCCCCCACATGTATCGCCAAGAGACAGCTATGTGGGTTGCCTTGCCCTGGCAAATACCTAAGGCTCTGCCCCTTACTACATAATAGACATGCAGAGACAAAAAAAAAAAAAAAAAAAAAAAAAAAAAAAAAAAAAAAAAAAAAAAAAAAAAAAAAAAAAAAAAAAAAGGCCCAAATGAAAGAGCAGATCAAAGCTCCAGAAAAAATACAACTAAATGATGAAGAGATAGCCAATTTATCAGATACACAATTCAAAACACCGGTAATCAGGATGCTCACAGAATTGGTTGAGTGTAGTCACAAAACAGAGGAAGAAGTGAAGGCTATGAAAAGTGAAATAAAAGACAATGTACAGGGAACCACAAGTGAAAGGAAGGAAACTGGGGACTCAAATCAATGGTTTAGACCAGAAGGAAGAAATGAACATTCGACCAGAACAGAATGAAGAAACAAGAATTCAAATATATGAGGAGAGACTTAGGAACTTCTGGGACAACCTTATACATTCCAACATTTTAATCATAGGGGTGCCAGAAGAAGAAGGGGAACAGAAAGAAATTGAAAACTTATTTGAACAAATAGTGAAGGAGAACTTCCCCAATCTGGCAAAGGAAATAGACTTCCAGGAAGTCTAGGAAGCTCAGAGTCCCAAAGAGATTGGACACAAGGAAACATACTCCAAGGCACATCATAATTACATTACCCAAGATGAAAGATAAGGAGATAATCTTAAAAGCAGCAAGAGAAAAGAAGACAGTTACCTACAAAGGAGTTCCCATAAAACTATCAGCTGATTTGTCAAAAGAAACCTTGCAGGCAAGAAGGGGCTGGCAAGAAGTACTCCAAGTCATGAAAGGCAAGGATATACATCCAAGATTACTCTATCCAGCAAAGCTATCATTTAGAATGGAAGGGAAGATAAAGTGCTTCCTAGATAAGGTCAAGTTAAAGGAGTTCATCATTAGCAAGCCATTATTATATGAAATGTTAAAGGGAGTTATGTGAGAAAAAGAAGACTATCAAAACTATGAACAGTAAAATGACAACAAACTCACAACTATCAACAGCCAAACCTAAAAAAAAACAAAAACAAAATAAAAAACAATCTAAGCAAATGATTAGAACAGGAACAGAATCATAGAAATGGAGGTCACATGGAGGGTTATCAACGGGGAAGAAGAGGAGGGAATAGGGGAAAAAGTACAAGGAATAAATAGCATAAATGATAGGTAGAAAATAAACAGGGGGAGGTTAAGTATAGTATAGGAAGTGTAGAAGCCAAAGAATTTATATGTACGACCCATGAACATGAACTAAGGGTGGGGGTTGATTGTTGGTGGGAGGGGTTGTGCAGGGTGGAGGGGAATAAAGGGGGGAAAATGAGACAACTGTAATAGCATAATCAATAAAATATATTTTTTAAAAAGACATAAAACATAAAAAAATTCAGAAATGAAGAATACACTAACTAAAATGAAGAATAAATTACAGAGGCAAGAGTAGAATAGTTTAAGCAGAGAATCAAATCACAACTTTGGAGAATGACACAGAAAAAACACCCAGTCAGAACAGCAAATAGAGCAGGAGTCTAAAAACATGAGGACAGTTTAAGGAGCCTCTGGGACAACTGCAAGCACACCAAAATTTACATCATGGGGTTGCCAGAAGGAGAGGACAGAGCAAGAAGTAGAAAACCAATTTGAAAAAATAATGACAGAAAATGTCCCTAACCTACTGGAGGAAATAGGCATAAAAGTCCAGGAAGCATAGAGTATCCCCAAAAAGATGAATCCAAAGAGTTCCACATCAAGACACATCATAATTAAAATGCCAAAAGTGAAAGACAAAATCTTACAAGCAGCAAGAGAAAAGCAGTTAGTTACTTATAAGGAAACTCCCATAAGACCATTAGTTGATTTCTCAACAAAAACTTTGCAGGCCAGATGGACTGGCCCAGAAAATTTAAAGTAATATAAAACAAGGAACTGCAATCAAGATCACTCTACACAGAAAGGTGTCATTAGAATTGAAAGACAAATAAAAAGCTTACCAGACAAGAAAAAGCTAAAGGAATTCATCACCAAACCAGGTGATTATAAAAAATACTAAAGGGCTTTCTGTAAGAAGAAGAAAAAAAAAAGGAAAAGAAAAGGGCAATAAATACATATGTCTCAACAATTAGTTTAAATACAAATGAATTAAATACTCCAATCAAAACTTATGGTGACTGAATGAATAATAAAACAACATCTTTACATATATGGTCTCTAAGAGACTCACTTCAAATCATAAGACACACACTGAGATTAAACGTAAGTGGAAGAACAAAGATTTTTTTTTAATGGAAACAGGAGGAAGATGGCAGTGATGTAGGTAGGAGCTGAGCCCACTTGCTTGTGCAGCCAACTGGGATGCTTAGCCAATCTTCCAAAGAACAGAGTGACGAGCCAACAGAATCCCAGGTGATACCAAATTTGGAAGCCAAAGTGTGTGGAGGATGCTTAACGATGGACAGTAAGGAGATTTTGTAGTCCCACAGGAAGGTCCCCAGGCCTTGAGTTGGAGGTTTTGGATGCTGCAGGAGCATTGGAGGAGAGCCAGGTCAGTGATAGCTACCTAGAGCGGGGAAGTCTCAGACACACGCCAGCAGAGACAAGGATATGCAAAGTCTCTGGGGGGATAAAAAGACAGTAAGTGACACACAGCAGGCAGTGTACCCTGGCTGGAGCAGCAGTCAATGGCTGGGAGAGTACCAGAGAAATTGGGGAGCCAGGTGGCACCTGGAGCTGAGAAGAGATGGGCAACGATTGGCAGTGACCCAGATAGACTCTGGACTTGTCAGAGAGTTGGACTCTGTGAAAAACCAGACACTTGTTAGGAGTGGCTGGTGGCACCCAAGAGGATTTTTATCAAAAAAAGAACTGAGCACCATTCAGGGACCTTGCATGCACAGTGGCCAGGCCAGTGAAGAGGGAGGAGTAGGGGTAAGATTTTCTTCTACTCAGGGTGCTTCTTGGATTGATCAAAGGGGGGCAGCCGGGATTCAGAGAGGCAGCAGCATTCAGAGAGATTTCTTCCAATGGTGGAACTGAGCCACTGTGCAGAGACTTTGCACATGCACAGCAGCCAGGCCAACAAAGAGGGACAAGGGTGGGTATGATATGCTCCCACTCAGTGCACCTCATGGACTGATCAAAGGGTTGCAAAATGAGATGGATTATTGGTGCTGACCTGGCAAGGGTGCAGAGTGGACAGTGTAGGCTACACTGCGCTTTGAGGGTATGGGCTGGAAACTGGACACTTATGATTATTGTAGCCCAGACTGAGCCCCCATCCCTGTGGAACCACAGGAAAGCAAAAACACAAAACAAACAAACAAAAAACTTTAGTCCAGCCCCCTTCTGCCTGCAGGATTGTGGAAGACCAACAAAACCAATTTAGAGGGTGTAAAATCAGCAAGAGGGTTGCTGTTTTTTTTTTTCAGTAGTAAGACAATAAGACCTGGACCTGTGAGAAAACTGCAAATGGATTTAGAAAGACATCAGAAGGTGAACACCAACAGCTGATACATATTTCATTTTGCTATCTTTCAGAACCTGCATGTGTTTTTATATCTTTTTTCCATTTATTTAGTTTTTTGCTTTCTTTGTTTGTTTTTATTGTTTGACATTTTTATTCTTCCTTTCATACTGCATTTTAATTTTTCTTCTTTCACTTCACTCCTGTTCCAAATAATACACTATTCTTGGTCTTTTTTCTTCTTTTTATTCAGATTATATATTTCTTATCATACTGTTGTTATTCTAAATCACACACAGTAGCACCCTTCCTCGGTCTTAATTGATTTCACCATCTTCCTGAGCTTTATTACTGCTGTGGTTAACTTGATTTTTTCTCACACTATGCCAAGTTTCTATCCTTACTCTCACTATTTCTCCTCCATCTAACCTCGCATAAGTACTCTTCTTTCTGAAGTCAGCTCACATTCTTTTTCCTTTTTAATAGGAATCTTATTTCTTTTTCATCTTTTATAAACAGTGGCTAGTTGGGTGAAATATCATGGTTATTGCTCTACTTCTCTAAAGGAACTCCTATTTGCTCACTGCTTGTTTGTACTTTAAATCCCATAGAATACTCTCCCTCTGTCTTACTCCATTTTGTCTTCTCCCAGCTCATGATCAGTCAAGTAAGGAGTTATATTTGATAGTTTTCTCTCTCTTTTTTTCACTTTTTTTCTTTATTCCTCCCTCTCTCAACCTAGGCTTTACTTCTTATTCTTATTAGTTTGATTCCCCCATACTCTCAAAGTCATTTTTCTTTACTGTAGACATCTCATATTCACTTTTCTGCAACATTCTTATTCCTGTTCCACCTTTATTAAACTTCATTCAGCAGTCATTGCTATTGACCCTACTGTGGTTTTTCTGCAGTTCTGCTGCTGTTGGTCCACTACCTTTTCAATTTTACTTCAAACCTCAAAGTATACTCTTGCCTCTTCTTACCCTATTTTCCCATCGCCCTTTCACATTTTACTTATGTTGTAATTTTTGCTCTCTCACATTCTTCATCTCAGTTGCATCCCAACTTTTATCGAATCTTCTCCCTCTTACCACACTACAACATTTTCCCCTCTTTAAGTCATCTCATATTCCCTTTGTCATATCTTAAAATATCTGCAATCTCTTTTCATCTTTATGAATGTTAATTCATTGTGGCAGAGACTGTTGATGTGGTGGGGGATTCTTTTTGCTGGTGTAGGTTTGGTGATCTGGTAATACTGCTTTGTTAACCAACACCTGCACAACAGCATACAAGACAGGGTGTGAGTTGTGAAAACTAGTAAACCTGCTGGGGGAGAGAACACACCAACAAAGAAGCCACAACATGTAAAGCCCAAGTACAAGAAGAGAGCCCACACAGATGGAAGAAAGGGCAAACCTAGAGCACCCAGACATGGAGATCAAAGAGACTACACCACTAAGTCCCACAGAACCCCTACCACAGAAGTTCATCCTAATGAAGACAGCTGGGAAAACAGAGCATATAGAATCGCAGGAGCAAACAAAAAGAATCACCTACAATAGGAACACAAGAAAGAACTCTCAATCGAAAGGAATGGAAGATTCTCAGGAAGACTTAAATGAGATGGAGGGAAGCAAACTATCAGTTATAGAATTCAAAAGAATGGTTATAAGGATACTCAGGGAACTCATTGATGACTATAAGAACTGAGTGGGAACTACAACAGCATGAAAAAGGAAACAGAAATTATGAACAAGAACCAGGAAGAAATGAAGAATACAACATATATAGTAAAAATACACTAGAAGGAATCACAAGCAGTCTAGGTGAAGCACAGGACCGAATTAGTGAGTTGGAAGATAAGGTATAAAGATATATTCAGGTAAAGCAGCTGCATGAAAAAGACTATAAAAATATGAAGATAGCTTAAGGAAACTGCAGGACAACATGAAACACAACAACATTTGAATCATAGGAGTATCAGGAGAGAAAAAGAACAAGGGATAGAAAACCTGTTTGAAAAAATGATGACAGAAAAAGTTTCTAACCTAGACAGAGGAAAAACCACACAAGTTCAGGAAACACAGAGGGTTCCAATCAAGATGAACTCAAAGAGACCCACTCCAAGACACATCATGATTAAAATGCCAAAATTAAAAGACAAAGAGAGAATCATAAAGGCAGCAAGGGAGAAACAGGAAGTAACATACAAGGAAGCTAGCAGCCAATTTCTCAACAGAATCACTACAAGGCAGAAGGGATAGGAAGAAATATTCAAAGTAATGAAAAGCAAAAGCTTGCAACCAAGACTGTTCTACCCAGCAAGACTCTCAATTAAAATGGAAGGTGAAATAAGGAGTTCCCACACAAAAGAAGGCTGAAAGAATATACCTCCTTCAAACCAACATTACAAGATGTGCTAAAGGGAGAGATTTAAGAAGAGGAAGAAAAAGAGTGAGAGAGAGAGAGAGAAAAAAAAACAGATACAAGATACAAAGTGGGAAAAGTGAGTAAGTACTTATCAATAATAACCTTAAAAGTAAATGGATTAAAAGTTTCACACAAAAGACATAGGGTAGCTGAACTGATAAGAAAATGTGACCCCCACAAATGCTGTCTACAAGAGACCCACCTCAGAACAAAAGACCTACACAGATTGAAAGGGAAGGGTTGGAAAACAATATTCCAAGCAAATGGACAAGGAAAAAAGGTGGGGTAGAAGTACTTATATCAGACAAAATTGACTTCAAAACAAAGGTCATAAAAAGAGACACAGAAAAACAGTTCATAATACTCAGGGAAGAATCTGTCAAGAAGACATAAACATTATAAACATATATGCACCCAACATAGGAGCACCCACATATATAAGAAAAATCTTGGAACTTCAAGAAGATATAGACAACAACACACTTATACTAGGGGATTTTAATACCTCATTGTTAACAATGGATAGATCTTCCAAACAAAACATCAACAAGGATATTGGGTCACTGAACAATGTCCTACATCAAAAGGACTTAACTGATATATACATAGAAATTTTCATCCCAAAGAAGCAAAATACACATTCTTTTCAAATGCACATGGAATATTTTCAAAGATAGACCATGTGATATGACACAAAACAAGCCTCAACAAATTCAAAAAATTGAAATCATATTAAGCATTTTCTCATACCACAAGGGCCTGAAACTAGAAAACAACCTCAAGGAAAAATCTAAAAAATATTCAAATTCATGGAAATTAAATAACATGGGATTAAACAATGAATGGGTTAATAATGTCATCAATGAAGAAATACAAAGTTTCTGGAAAACAATGAAAATGAACACACAACAGACCAAAACCTATGGGACACAGTAAGGCAGTCCTGAGAGGGAAGTTCATAAGCAATACAAGTCTACCTAAAAAAGATAGAAATATTTCAAATAAAGAATTTAACCTCTTCTCTGAACTCCAGGAAAATACCAAACTGTCAACT
>VMDR010023012.1:0-15862 GCA_007922815.1 Macrotus californicus | reverse complement strand
TACAGGGAATAAGAAGCCTAATTGGTAGGCATTAAATAGACAGGGGTAGGTTAAGAATGGTACAGGAAATAGAGAAGCCAAAGAAATTATATGTCCAATCCATGGACATGAACTAAGGAGGGGGGAAATGCTGGAAGGTGGGGGGAGTGTGAGGTAGAGGGATGATAAAGGGGAGAAAAAAGTTGGAACAACTGTAATAGCATAATCAGTAAAATATACTTTTTAAAAAAGAGCTTTCCTGGTAAGAAAAAGCTAAAGGAGTTCATCAGCACCAAACCAATATAATAAAAAATGTAGGGCCTTCTTTAAGAAGAAAAAAGATCAAAAGTATAAATAATAAAATGGTGATAAATACATATCTAGCAATAATTAAATGCAAATAGATTAAATGCTTCAGTCAAAAGACACATGGAGGCTGAATGGATAACAAAATAACATACATATGCTGTCTATAAAAGTGTCACTTCAGATTGAAAGACAGACTGAAAGGGATGGAAAAAGACATTTCATGACAGAGGAAACAAACAAAGGAAAACGTGGGGTAGCAATATTTATACCAGACAAAATAGACTTTAAAACAAAGGCTATATAACAGGAGACAAGGAAGGATATAGCAGTTCCACTTCTGGGTACTTGTCCTAAGAAACCAAAACCACTAAATGTTCGAATACAGTTGTCTCCATTTTCCTACCAGCACTTCCCCCACTGCACCCACCCTCACCTCCTACCCTCAATCCTACACTCCTTTGGCTTTGTCCATGGGTCCTTTACGTATGTTCATTGACGACACTGCCCCTTCTTTCCCTCCTTCCTCCCCTATGCTTACTGTCAGTTTCTTCTTAATTTCAATGTCTCTGGTTATATTTTGCTTGCTTGTTTGTTTTGTTGATTAGGTTGCACTCATAGGTGAGATCATATGGTATTTGTCTTTCACCTCCTGGCTTATTTCACTTAGCGTAATGCTCTCCAGTTCCATCCACGCTGTCACGAAGGGTAGGAGCTCCTTCTTTCTCTCTGCTGCGTAGTATTCCATCGTGTAAATGTACCACAGTTGGTTTGTTTTTACTTTGTTTTAATGGGTCTCAAGATTCTGTGACAGATTTTGGTTAAGTTGTTTCCATTAAAAAGTAGCAATTTTAAAAACTAATAACTTAAAAACTGCCATAAACACACACACACAAAAATGGTCCACAAAACATTCTCCTTTCCTTCTAAAGGTTTTATGATGCATTGTAATCATTAACCAGTCCTTTACTGTTAAACTTTAGTGGCCAATTGAGACAAATGGTTCTGAGACGTTCTTCCACCACTGATTAAGACTGGGGTGACAGGTGTTGGGGATAATACTCATTTAGCCTTCTGAGCTTTCTGGGAAGACTTGGAGACTTGGCCAGCTCCAGCTGCCTTCTTGTCCACTGCTTTGATGAAACCAATAGTGACTATCTATCTCACGTCACAAACAGCAAAGTGGCCCCGAGAAGGATAATCAGAGAAGCTCTCAACGCACGTGGGCTTGCCAGAAGCCATATCAACAATGGCGATATCACCAGACTTCAAAAACTTTGGGCCATCTTTTTCCCTGAACGATGATCAATCTTCTCCTTCAGCTCAGCAAATCTGCAAGCAATGTGAGCCGTGTGACAGTCCGGCACAGGTGCACATCCAGCACTGATCTGACCTGGATGGTTGAGGATAATCACCTGAGCTGTGAAGCCAGCTGCTTCCATTGGTGGGTCATTTTTGCTGTAAACAGCCACATCACCACAACAAACATCTTGGACAGACATGTTCTTGACATTGAAGCCCACAGTGTCCCCAGGAAGAGCTTCACTCAAAGCTTCATGGTTCATTTCAACAGATTTTGCCTCAGTTGTAATGTTGGCTGGAGCGAAGGTGACCTCCATGCCAGGTTTAAGAACACCAGTCTCCACTCGTCCCAAAGGGACAGCACAAATACCACCAATTTTGTAGACATCCTGGAGGAGCAGACGCAGGGGCTTGTCAATTGGATGAGTTGGTGGCAGGATGCAATCCACAGCTTCAAGCAGCGTGGTTCCACTGGCACTGCCATTTTTCCGGGTGACTTTCTGTCCTTTGAACAAAGGCATATTAGCACTTGGCTCCAGAATAGTGTCACCATTCCAACCAGAAATTGGTACAAGTGCTACTGTGTCAGGGTGATAGACAGTTTTCTGACTTCTTTAACAATTTTCTCATATCTCTTCTGGCTGTAGGGAGGCTCAGTGGAATCCATTTTGTTAACACCAACAATCAGCTGTTTCACACACAGTGTGTAAGCCAGCAGGGCATGCTCACGGGTCTTCCCGTTCTTGGAGTACCTGCTTCAAACTCACCAACACCAGCAGCAACAATCAGGACAGCACAGTCAGCCTGAGATGTACTTGTAATCATGTTTTTGATAAAGTCTCTGTGTCCTGGGGCATCAGTGATGGTCACATAATACTTGCTGGTTTCGAATTTCCACAGGGAGATATCAATGGTGATACCACGCTCACGTTCAGCTTTCAGTTTATCCAAGACCCAGGCGTACTTGAAGGAGCCCTTCCCCATCTCAGCAGCCTCCTTCTCAAATTTTCAGTGGTTCTTGTGTTGATCCCACCACTTTTGGAGGTCAGCAGTCCAGTAGTGGTAGACTTGCCAGTATCTATGTGTCTAATGACCACAATGCTGATGTGAGTCTTTTCCTTTCCCATGTTGGCTTTGATTTAGTGGTGGTTTTCTTGACACCTGTGTTCTCGGCAGCAAACCTGTTGCAAAAAAGAGAACCACAGTTTTTTGATCCACTCCTTTACTGATGGGCACTTAGGCTGTTACCAGCACTTGGCTATTGTAAATTGTGCTGCTATGAACATTGGGGTGCATAGGTTCTTTTGAATTGGTGATTCAGGATTCTTAGGGTATAATCCCAGCAGTGGGATCACTGGATCAAAAGGCAGTTCCATCTTAGTTTTCTGAGGAAACTCCATACTCTTTTCCACAGTGGCTGCACCAGTCTGCATTCCCACCAGCAGTGCACTAGGGTTCCCTTTCTCCACAACCTCGCCAGCACTTGTTATTTGTTGATTTGTTAATGATGGCCATTCTGACTGGTGTGAAGTGGTTTCTCATTGTGATTTTAATGATGGCTAGTGATGTTGAACATTTTTTTCATATGTCTGTGGGCTCTCTGTATGTCCTCCTTGGAGAAGTGACTGTTCAGGTCCTTTGCCCATGTTTTAATTGGATTGTTTGTCTTTCTGATGTGGAGTCATATGAGTTCTTTACATATTTTGGAGGTAAAATCCTTGTCTGAGGTACATTGGCAGTTATATTTTCCCGTATGGTTGATTGCCTTTTCATTTTGTTGATGTTTTCTTTAGCCATGCAGAAGCTTTTTAGTTTGATATGAAGCTTCATCAAACTTTACATTTGTTTATTCTTTCCTTTATATCCCTTTCCCTAGGGGTTGTATTGGTGAAAATATTGCTGTGTAGGATATCTGAAATTTTCTGCCTGTGTTCTCCTCTAGGACTTTTATGGTGTCATGACTTATTATAAGTCTTTTATCCACCCTGAGTTTATTTTTGTGTGTGGTGTAAGTTGGAGGTCGAGTTTCATTTTTTTCTTTGCACGTACTTGTCCAGATCTCCCAACACCATTTATTGAAGAGACTATTTTTATACCATGTTATGTTCCTGCACCCTTTGTCAAATATTAATTGACCCTATTGATGTGGATTTATTTCTGAGCTCTCTATTCTGTTCCATTGATCGAAGTGTCTGTTCTTATGCCAGCACCAGACTGTTTTGTCAGGCATTATGATCCCTCCTACTTTGTTCTTTTTTTCTCAAAATTGCTGGGCTATTCGGGGTTGTTTATGGTTCCATATAAATTTTTGAAATGTTTGTTCTATATCTGTGAAATATATCATTGGTATTTTGATAGGGATTGTGTTGAATCTATATAATGCTTTGGGTGGTATGGACATTTTAATGATGTTAATTCTTCAGCTACATGAACACTGTATATGCTTCCATTTATTTATGTCTTCCTTAATTTATTTCTTCAGTAAACAAAAAGTTTTTATTTTTTTCCTTTAAAATTTTTTCAATTTAATCTTTATTGTATTTTTTCCATTACCATTTAGTCCTCTTACACCCCCCTGCCCCCAGCAATTACTACACTGTTGTCCACATCCATGATCCTTTCTCCTTTTTGCTCAGTTCCTCCACCCACTCATCTGCCCCCACCACTAACTGTCATGTTGGAAGCATTTCTCTGGACATCAAGGCAGTCAGTGTTGATAGATGGGGACTCTGCCTGGAGCTCATAGTCTCTCATTTGGAGACACAGACCTTCCTGTATTCATTCAGTTGTGTATGTGGTTGTTCAAGGAGGCAGGCTGGGATTACCTGGCTTTTTATGACTTCTAGCGTTTTTAGGACTTGACCACTCCCTGGGGCTGCAGAATCCTCTTCCATGCTTTCTGCACATCCTTATTCCTCAGGGTGTAGATAAGTGGATTGAGCAGTGGGGTGATTACACAGTATAAAAAGGACATGAACTTGGCCTGAGTGCTATTGGCAGGAGGCTGGAGGTACATGTAGATGGCTGGTCCAAAATACATGAGGACCACTAACAGGTGGGAGCTGCAGGTACTGATCACCTTGTACCTCCCTTGAGCTGAAGGCAACCTCAGCACAGCCCTGGCAATGAATGTGTAGGAGAGGAGCACAAGCAAGGGGGCCACCACTACAAAGGGGATGGCTCCCAGAACCAGGGACAGGTCATTGGCAGTGGTGTCACCACAGGCCAGCTTGATCAGAACAGGCACCTCACAAAAGAAGTGGTCTAGTGTGTGGTGACCACAGCGGTGGAGCTGAAGTGTGAGCGTGGCTTGGAGTATCGAATTGGCCAGGCCACTGGCCCAGGTGGCAGCTGCCAGTTGTACACATACCTGGGGACGCATGATGAGAGTGTACCGGAGAGGCCGGCAAATAGCCACGTAGCGATCAAAGGCCATTACTGCCAGTAGGGCGCATTCGGTGCACCCTGTCCAGTGGAAGAGGTAGGCCTGGGTGAAGCAGCCCCAGGAAGCAATTGTCTTGTCCGGTCCCCAGAGATTGGCCAGCAGCTGGGGGATGGTGGTGCAGGTGACACAAATGTCCAGCACTGAGAGATTGTCCAGGAAGAAGTACATGGGGGTCTGAAGTCTGGGCTCCACCATGGAGAGAAAGACAATGGAGCTGTTCCCCATCAGAGTGAGGACATGGGCCACCAGGACCACTCCAAAGAGGGGCATCTCCAGCCAGGGCTGATCTGAGAAGCCTAACAGGATGATGGTGCTGGGGAAACTTACGTTTGCTCCTTCCATGGCTCCCACCTCCTGTTCTTTTGGCTGAAAGAGACAAGGTTAAGAGGACCAAAATGACTTTTATGTTTTGATCACTCCATGGCAACATCCCAAACCTCCAACTATGTCTGTGGGATAATCCCTATAATTGTTACAAGTTCTTAAAAATGTTGTCTGCAGAATCTGGAGAAGAAAGCAGAGTTTATTCTCAGTCACTTAGGCGTGTGGCCAAGTCATTTAAGTCATTTTAAAAATGAGGATAAAAGCTGTCTTTACCTATATCTCTACAGTCCTTCTCTCTCTTACTTCTGTTTCTCTCTCCTTTCTCTTTTTCTCTTTTCCCCTTTTCCCCTTCTCCCTTCTTGGTGCATCTCTCTCTCTCTCCCCTCATCCTTCTTCCTCTCTCTCAGTTCATTTATAAAATGCACGGCTCTTGTATCATAAAGAAAGGGGCTTTGTAAGCCTTTGAGTCTGGTGCGTTTTTTATTTTTTACTTTTTTAAATCTTTACCCAAGGATATGTTTATTGACTTTAGAGAGGGAGGGAAGGAAGCAGAGGGAGAAGAGAGAGAGAAACATCAATTGGTTGCCTTCTGTACAGGCCCTGACGGGGGGTGGAACCTGCAACCTTTCAGTGTATGGGACGATGCTCTGATCAACTGAGCCACCTGGCCAGGCAGGCACATTTTTAAAAAGAAGTGTGTAAAGAAAACACTACCTACTGCTTTCTTCCAGTCCAGCTGGGCTAAGGACACGTGGGTGCTCAGATAGGACAGCGGCTGGCTGTGCTGTGTCCGCCATGCCGCAGAGGAGGTTCTTTCTTTGGGAAGAGTCATAAACTGGTAGTTTGCTTTGTGCAGCCTCTCTGTTTCAGCTAACTCTTCTCTTCCTGGTTTTCACTGAGTTTATTTTCTTCTTATTTTCATTTCTTTGTTTGTTGTTTTACCCTTTCCTTCCTTTCAGATCTCATTTAAAAATTTTTCCTGTGTTTCCCTCAAGTTCTTTCCAAGATGATGCTTTCTCTTACCCGTAAGCTGTGAGTTTTCAAAATGTGTAAGTTCCTCTCCCTCTCAGATCCCTACCCCTTACAGGAGACTTTTTCTGGAATGCTCCAGCAGTATCTCAAACTTGGCGCCTCCCGAAGTCCTCCCCCACTCACTCAGCAGTGAGGTGAGCCTTCCCTCCATCCCTTCATTGTGCTCAGTGCAGTCACCATAGTCCCCCTACCCAACCCCCCCGCAAGTAGGCCAGACAGGTGGTTGTAGTGCGGGACCCTTTAAGAGCCCAAGTACCACAGTTCGCAAATACATTTCTCTCGCTAATGTCTGCACTTCTCAAACTATCCCATTTTAACTCTATATTGCAAAATTTTACTGGGATGGGCTGTGGTCAGAATAGTCACATATCAATCAGAAGTATTACAGATGTTTGTCAGAGTAACTTTTTTTTTTTAGGAAAACTTACTGCATTTTTTTGCAAGTAGGATAAGCAAGATCGATTGGAGAGGAGGAGAGAGGCTCAGAAAGGTGGATAGATTCCTTTTCCAGGAGTCAGAGTCAGGCTGACTGTCTAGGATGCACCCTGAGTTAATCTTTTTATTGCAGTCCCGGGCTCAGTATTTGAATAGGAATGTCCACTCAAGCTTGAGTCATCAATATTGGTGAAGAATAGTAACACTATTAACAGTAACTACATAGAAATAATACCTGTTCCTGCATATCAGTTTTTTCATTCTCTCAGCCCTAGATTATATATATACATACATATATATATTTATGTGTGTGCGTGTGTATGTGTATATATATAATTTTAAAGTTATCCTCAATGAAGGACATTTTTTCATTGCTTTTAGAGAGAAAGGAAGGGAAAGAGAGAGAAACATTGATGTGAGAGAGAAACACCAGTCAGCTGCCTTCTTGTCTGCACCCTGACTAGGATCAAACCTGCAGCCTGGGCATGCGCCCTGACCAGGAATCAAACCTGCAACCTTTTGGTCCACAGGACAATGCTCCAGCCAACTGAGCCACACTGGCCAGCACATATCACTGTTAAGATCTATTCTCTTATCAACTTCCACGATGCTGTGCATCAGAACCCCAGAAAGTATTTATCATCTAACTGGCAGTTTGTACCTTTTTGACCGACATGTTCCCAGTCACCCTCGCTCTAGCCAGCACCTGTAACTTCCACTCCACTCTCTGTTTCTGAGTTTGACTTTTTAAAGTGAAATAATCAATATATTTCTTTCACTTATCATGGCACCCTAAAGTTTCACCTGCGTTATCATAAATGGATTTTTTATTTTCTGTAGCTGAATACTATTCTCAAATTATATGCATACACACATTTTCTTTATATATATATTTTTCTTAAATGTATATACTCATCAATCAATGAACACTTAGTTTGTTTCCATGCCTTAGCTACTGTGAATAATGCTGCAGTGAACACAGGAGTGCAGATGTCTCTTTCAGACAGTGATTTTACTTGCTTTGGATAAATTTCCAGAAGTGGGGTTGCTGGACCATATGGTAGTTTTATTTTTAATTTTTGAGAAACCTCCACACTCTTTTCCACAGTGGCTCCCCAATTCACATTCTCACCAACACTGCCACAAAGGTTCTCTCTCCTCCATATCCTTGCCAACTCGTCTTTAAAGAAAAAAACCTTCTGCTTTATTGTTTTCTCTTTTTCATCATACAAGTAAAACATGTTTTCGGACATATTATAAGATAAAACTAAGCAATATTTTTAAAGTAAAAAATTCTACCACCTAGAGTTAACCAATATTAACATTTTATTATATGTCTTTTTAAAGATTTTCCTGTGTAAATATGTACTTTTAAAAATAAAACTATTTTCCTGATGTGTAAATATATATGGTTTTCTTTTTCCTTTTTCAATTGTCCAATTACAGTTTACATTCAATATTATTCTGTATTAGTTTCAGGTATACAGCATAGTGGTTAGACAGTACTACACTTCACAGAGTGTTCTCCTGATATTTCCGGTCCCCACCTGGCCCCATGCGTAGTTATTGTGGTAGGATTGAGTCTATCCCCTGTGCTGTAATTTCCATTCCTGTGGCTATTCTGTAAGCACCACTCTGTAGTTCAGCTCATCTTAGGTCTCGTATTGTTGACGGGAGCTAGTGTGAGATGAGGTCTCACTGTGGTTTGGATTTGCATTTCCCTGACTCGTTGTGATGCTGAGCACCTAGGTTTTATTTTTGATTTGGCAGATTTTTTATTCTCTTCTTTTGAACTCTTGTTCATAGTTGATATGAATTATGGATGCCCCTTCAACTTTTACTTAATTTGCTTTTTAGAACAACTGACCAACTAACTAAATATAAGGTTATTTGGGGGAATTTCTTTGCTTCTCACACTTCTGTGGAGAATAAACATCTTCAGAGATCTTGATTAAGACGATGTCTTGGAGAAGCAGTCTTCGCTGAGAAGTGGGGGCTGCCTGCCCAGAGGCAATGCTCCCTGCACAGCAGACGGTGTTCGAGCACCGTGATCCATGTCTCTGACAACGGCGGGGTTAGGTATTCCCCTGGCGGTGGATTTCCACATGAAATTGGTCTGACGTGACCAGTAGGTTGACTTTTTTTCTAAATACTGCAGTATGACTTTATTATTTATATGTTGTCTTTCTCTCCCTTCCCCGTTTTCTTGTTTCTATTCTTTTTATCTCAGGGCTTGTTTGTTGGTTTACTTTAGAATGCAAAGTTTGGTACAGTAAATATTTTCATATGCTTCAAGTTTGGAAGGACATTTTACTCAACAAAGAGTATGCATAAACTGAATTCAATAAAACAAATGCCATGAAATTGGAAAAATGCTTTCATGAGGCTAGGGGAAAAAAGGCGAGTTAAGGTTTTCAAAAATGCAAAAAGTTATAATATTTCCATTTCTGTTTGAAATAAAAGTATACAAAGATGTAACAGAATCACTGTTAAATACAATCAGTCTTATTTGGAAAAATGAGATCGAGCAGGGAGCATTTTAGTCCCATATTGTCGAGCACCTACGAATGAGTACCTTGCAAAATACTTCATTTTTTTAGGCTCAAAGGTATGACACCACAGTATATTAATTTAACTTGCAGATGTCCACAGTTGTGGACAATTCCTGAGAATCAGGAAAAGTACCATTGGATAAGACGGGCAAATACTATGCCAAGTTTCAAAAGGAGAGAAAGCGGAATCCTGGGATTGGATATTATTAAGTTTGATGATAGATCCTGGAAACACCTACAGGAGATTATTAAATCAATAGTTTGTAAGCACTTTGAGACAGTGTGATCAATAGTAGTAAATATAGGCTAATTCTAATAAAATATGGAAAAAGTAGTGTGGTCCAGGGAACAGAGTTTTGGGTGTTGGATAGGGGGTGGGCACCACGTACCTGGGTCGGACATCTGGTGTAGGAAATGAGTCAAGTGTTTTTGACTAGAGTAGGTATTTCTTTCTTTTTTTAAACTTTATTTATTTTTAGAGCGAGGGGAAGGGAAAGAGACAGAGAGGGAGAGAAAGATTAGTGTGTGGTTGCCTCTTGCACGTCCCCCACTGGGGACCCGGCCCACAACCCAGGCATGTGCCCTGACTAGGAATCAAACCAGTGACCCCTTTGTTCACGGGCTGGCGCTCAATCCACTGAGCCTCACCAGCCAGGGCTAGAGTAGATGTTTCTGAATGCACGTTCTGTCAGTCACAGACATAGTGGTTTCAGGACTTTGGATGAGGAACATTCACACTTTGAACCTCAGCCATCTTGCATGAAAGTCAAGAACTAACGTTCACCTCTCTTGGTTTGGAGAAGATCAAACACCCTTAAAGTACGTATGGGAGTAGGAAGCATACTGAAGTTGACATCTTTATTTTCAAAATGATTATCTTGCTATGTAATAATAATAATAATAATAAACAAGCAAAAGGAAAACACAACAGCATGCAAGAGTCGGCATGGCAAGAGCAGAAGTTTGTTGTCATGGCCCGAATCCTGCCTCCCGCCTTTAACAGGGATCCAGAGCCCATTACTACTTAGCCTCCACTTCCTCACCTCTAGATCAGGAATTATCACAATTTACACATTGTTTGCTCATTATAAATTGGTCCTAAAGAAATGGCAAACGCATGTCGCCTGGCCTGTCCCCCCTGCATTACCTCGAGGTGAAAGGAGGACCTGGCACCTGGGGTGCTCAGACCTGGACTGGAAAGACGCAGGCTGCCTTCAGAGGGCCTCGGGTTCTGCGGAGAGATGGCAGGACCAGCTGGACTCAGCTGAGAGGGAAAGAGACAGAGAGCTTGCTAACACTGGAGGGGCCTCCTGTGATTTATTCTCTTGGATCCTCTGAGACCCCAGATACTTCATGTAGATAATTAGTTCAGGGGCTAAGTGTATAAAAACAAATATTCTAGAGGGATTTATACCCCTAACTTATTGTCTTTAGAATAATTTTTGCCCTGGAGAATATGCCTGAGTGAGCTGAGGGAAAGATCCTGAAATGATAAAATTGTCAGAGAACAGAATTGAAATAGAGTCTCTGGCACATTCGGCTGTTTTTGTGGCTCCCTATCAAAGAATGTGCAGAGGGACAGACTGATGTCCATCCTGGGGGAGTTTGTTAAAAATTACGTGCTTGAGCCCTGGCTGGTGTGGTTCAGTGGTTTGAGTGCTGGCCTGTAAACCAAAGGGTCACCAGTTCGATTCCTAGTCAGGACACATGCCTGCTTTGCAGACCAGGTCCCTTGTAGGGGTCACGTGAGAGGCAACCACACATTGATATTTCTCTCTCTTTCTCCCTCCCTTCCCCTCTGTTCAAAATAAATAAATAAAATATTTTTAAAAAAATTACATGGTTGATTACATGTAAAGCATTATAGTAAACATAAACTCATTACTTCTATAGAAAATCTTTAGATAAAGATTCTCTTTAGATAAATTGATTTATACTTTCTTGCCATGGGGGAGGGGTATGGCATCTTTATGAAATGTTATTTCACAATACCGTTTTTTCTGAAATTTTCTTTTCCACATATAAAACCATTACCTTATTCCCTTTTTCCCATGTCTCTATCATCACCACACTTCAGAGAACGTCAGCAAAGGTAGAACTGACTGGCTTTGGTTTGTTTGTTTAATTAAATACTGTATTATTGTTCTATTACAGTTGTTCCAATTTTCCCCTTTTTGCTCTCCTCTTCCCAGCCCATCCCTGCTCCCACAGTCAGTCCCCACCCTGTTGTCCATGACCAAGGGTTATCCATACTTGTTCCTTTGTTTTGAACACCTGACTGGCCGCAGAGACTCTCCCATACTCGAGGGGTTGCGCATGCACTGATGGAAGCCCAGCTTAGGGACAGGATTTTCACTATGTTTTCATAGCTGAGCCTCAGCCCATATTTAAGAAATCACCAATTTTCTTCTATATTTAACCCCGTTTTATTGAAAAATAACCAAAATTCAATTCACAAAAGAGGCCACTCTCTCTTCTGTGCCTTGTGCTATTCTCTACACCTTTCCTGTGTTCTCTGGGTTGCACTCAGGTGGCTGGGTGGTGAGACTGCAGAAGCCCTGAATTCTGCATCTGGCAGTCTGGGTTCCTATCGGTCTGTCAGTGATGATAAGTTTAAGCAAGAGAAAGTGAGAAATATAAATGGCAAGAGTTGCAAAGATGTTTTTGAGGCAAATAAGAAGAACAAAAGAAAGCTGTTGATGAAATATATCATCTTGATAATAAAATCAGAATCCTTTGAACCAAAGAATAACTTATTCTTTTTTAACAGTCTGATGGACACTTGGGCTCTTTCCATATCTTGGTGATTGTAAATAATGCTGCAATGAACATATGGGTGCTTAATCTTTTGAATTAGTGTTTTGGGTTTCTATGGATATACAAAGTCTGTCTGGAAAAAGTCCACCATTGTTAATATAACAAGAATGGTTTGTGTGACATCGATGCAACCTGGCAGCCAAGGAGAGTGGACTGGAATGAGCATGCGTGAACAATGATGACTTCACTATACTAGTCAGTGGGGGTGGTAGACAACGTTAAGTGAACATTTGTACTGTGTGGCTGTCACATTCAAAATGACTGAGCAAGTAGAACAATGAATTTACATCAAATTTTTTGTTAAGCTTGAACATTCCTCTGCACAAACTACTTGGATGATTCAGAGGGCCGCAGCTATGGACAACTGGTAATTGGCAGCTTCATCACGACAATGTGCCCGCTCATGCATCACATCTCATGCACAGTTTTTTTGTGAAACATCAAACCACCCAGGTGACACAGCCCCCTTATAGTCCACATTTGTCACCCTGTGACTTCTGGTTTTTCCCAAAAACTAAAATCACCTGTGAAAGGGAAGAGATTTCAGACTATCGATGAGATTCAGGAAAACACAACAAGGCAGCTGATGGCAATTAGGAGAACTGTGTGAGGTCCCAAGGTGCCTACTTAGAAGGGGACTGAGGCGTTATTGTCCAGCGTACATGTTTCTTGTATCTTGTACATTCTTCAATAAATGTCTCTCTTTTTCATAATACATGGCTGGATACCTTCTGGACAGATCTCATGTTCTCAGAAGTGGAATTGCTGGGTCAAAAGACAGTTCCATTTTTTAATTTTTTGAGGAAACTCCACATTGCTTTCCACAGTGTCTGTACCAACCCGCATTCCCACCAACAGTCCACAAGGGTTCCCTTTCTCCACATCCTTGCTGGCACTTGTTTGTTGATTTATTAATGATGGCCGTTCTGACAGGTGTGAAATGGTATCTCATTGTGGTTTTAATTTGCTTTTCCCTGATGATTAGTGATGTTGAGCATCTTTTCATATGTCTATTGGTCATCTGTATGTCCTCTTTGGAGAAGTGTCTATTCAGGTCCTTTGCCCATTTTTTAATTGGGTTGTTTGGTTTTTTTGTTGTTGAGTTTTGTAAGTTCTTTATAAATTTCGGATACTAACCCCTTATCAGATGTATCGGCGAATATGCTCTCCCATTCTGTGGGTTGTCTTTTTAATTTGTTAATGGTTTCCTTTGCTGTACAAAAACTTTTTAGTGATGTAGTCCCATTTATTTTTTCTTTTGTTTACCTTACCTGGGGAGATAAATCTGATGAACTATTACTACGAGCAATCTATGAGATTTTTCTGCCTGTGTTTTCTTCTAGGATTTTTATGGTTTCTGGTCTGACATTTAAGTCTTTGATCCAATTTGAATTTATTCTTGTGTGTGGTTTAAGAAGGTGGTCTAGTTTCATTTTTCTCCATGTATCTGTCCAATTTTCCCAACACCATTTATTGAAAACCTATCTTTGCCCATTGTATGTGCTTGCTTCCTCTATCAAATATTAATTGACTATAAAGGTGTGGGTCTCAAGAAGAAGCTCAAATAAACAATCTAACTTTACACTTAAAGGAACTTGAAAGAGAAAAACAAAGCCCAAAGTGAGCAGGAAGAAGAGAATAATAAAAATCAGAGCAGAAATAAATGAAATAGAGTCCCAAAAAATGATACAAAAGATCAATGAATCCATGAGCTGATTCTTTGAAAAAATAAGCAAGACTGACAAATTTTAACTAGACTCATCAAGACAAAATAGAGAGGACCCAAATAAATAATATCAAAAATGAAAGAGGAGAAATGAAAACTGACACCAAAGAAATAGAAAGGATTGTAAGAAAATATTATGAACAACTATATGCCAACAAATGGGACAGTCTGAAAAAAATGGACAAATTCCTAGAAACATAACAATCTTCCAAAACTAAATCAGGAAGAATCAGAGTATCTGAATGGACAGATTATACCTAGTGAAATCAAAGCAGTAATCAAAAAACTCCCAACAAACAAAAGCCTTGGACCAGAGGGCTTCACAGGCAAATTTTAACAAACATTCTAACAAGAACTAACACTTCTTCATCTCAAACTATTTCATAAAATTCAAGAGGAGGGAAGGCTCCCAAACTCATTTTTCTAGGCCAGCATTATTCATATTACAAAACCAGGTAAAGGCACTGCAAAGAAAGAAAATTATAGGCAATATCTCTGATGAATATAAACACTAAAATTTTGAACAAAATATTAGCAAACTGAATACATCAATGCATCAGAAAGATCACACACCATGATCAAGTGGTATTTATTCTGGGAATGCAAGGCTGGTACAACATTCACAAATCAATAAATGTGATTCACCACATAAACAAAATGAACGATAAAAAGCACATGATCATATCAACAGATGCAGAAAAATCATTTGATAAAATCCAGCACCCATTCATGATAAAAAAAATCTCAGCAAGGTGGGCTTCAAGGGAACATATGTAAACATAATAAAGTCCATATATGACAAATCCACTGCTAGCATCATACTCAAAGGGTGAAAACTGCAGTCGTTCCCTTTAAGATCAGGAATAAGACAGGGATGTCTACTTTCACCTCTTTTATTCAACATAGTACTGGAAGTTCTAGCAACAGCAATCAGACAAAAAGAAGAATAAAAGGCATCCCAATTGGAAAGGAAAAGTAAAACTCTCATTATTTGCAGATGATATGATACTGTACATAGAGAACCCCAGAGATTCCACTAAGAAACTACTTGAGTTGATAAATGAATTTAGCAGAGTAGCAGTATACAAAATTAATATCCAGAAATCAGTTGCATTTTTATATGTCAATAATGAACTAACAGAAAGAGAAATTAAGAAAACAATCTCATTCACAATTGTTTCAAAAAGAATAAAATACCTAAGAATAAATATAACCGAGGATGTTAAAGACCTGTACTCAGAGAATTATAAGACACTGAAAAAAGAAATCGAAGAAGATACAAATAAGTGGAAGCATATACTATGTTCATGGATAGGAAGAATTAACATCATTAAAGTGTCCATACTACCCAAAGCAATCTATAGATTCAATGCAATTCCTATCAAGATTCCAATGGCATATTTCATAGAACTAGAACAAATATTTCAAAAATTTATATGGAACCACAAAAGACCCCTCATAGCAACAGTGATCCTGAGAACAAAGAACAAAGCCAGAGGAATCACACTACCTAATATCAAAGGCCATAGTAATCAAAACAGCATGGTACTGGTATAAAAACAGACACATAGGTCAATGGAACAGAGTAGAGTCCAGAAATAATTTTTTTTATATTTTTCACTTACAGTTTGCAGCCAACTTATTTTGTATTAGTTTCAGGTGTACAACATAGTGGTTAGACAGTCAAATACTTTACAAAGTGTTCCCCAGATATTTCCAGTGCCCACCTGGCACTAGACATAGTTATTAAACATAGGTTTATTTTCTTATAGTGCCATTATTAGGTTTTGTATCAGAGTAGTGCTGGCTTTATAAATGAGTTTAGGAGTGTTCTTTCATATTCAATTTTTTTTGAAAGTTTGAAAGGATTAGCAATAATTCTTATTTAAGTGTTTGGTAAAATTCACCAGTGACCCCAGCTGGTTCTGGGCTTTTCTGTTTGGG
>VMDR010023011.1:0-15864 GCA_007922815.1 Macrotus californicus | reverse complement strand
TACAAAAATACTAATAAAATAATAGATGTAAGAATAATGAAAAAATAATAATAATACAAATATACAGTAACTTGCAAGTTCTCTGAAGTAGCTAATTTAAATTTGTCTCTCTGTCTCAGCTGTTGTGCCCCCACTTTGGGTCCAGCTCTGGTCTTTTCACAAGTCCAGGTTTTATTGTCTCACTTGTGGGAATATTTTTTAAAAATAAATAAATAAAGGAAGGTAGATGAAATAAAAGAGAAAAGAAGGAAGAAAGAGTAATGAAAGACAGATGTTAAGAAAGAAAGGAGTCTTTATTAAAAAAGGAAAAAAAAGAAAAGAGAAAAAAAAAAAGGTGGCCTCCTGCTGGCTTCAAACCAGCCAAGCCAGTTCTACTGTCTCTGGTGCGGTGGATCTGAGTGCGCACCTCCTCTGATGCTTCCTGTGAAGCGCAAGTCTTGTGTGCCAGATGCCTCTGAGCACCAGGATCAAGCACACTCTCTCCCAAGCCTTTAGTGTGAGAGTCTGGCTTCTGAGGGATGGGCAACCACCGTTCTCCCAGGTTGGGTGCGCCGTGCACACCCAGCCTCTGTTACTGGGATGGCAGGGGAGAGGAGCACCCCACAGCCAGTGGGGGTAGGAGCACAGTAAGTCCTGGCGCTGCTGCAGGAGAGTTCCCCAAGCAGCCACTGAGTACCTCTTAGTTCTGTTTTTCTTTCTGAAAAACTTCTTTTTGCTCAAGCTTGCCACTCCAGACAAGCATTTGGTCTCCCCCCAGCCTGGCTCTGCAATCGGACGGGGACTGACCCAGTTGGGCCCCTCACTCGACTCTCCCCAGCCGGCCTCACAGTCTCAATGGGTGCGCACCATCCCTGCGTTTTCACCAGTTGGTCCTTATTCACCCCCTGTGACTTCAAGCACTCAAGTCTTTTCCGGTGCTTCTTACACCTTGTTCGGCAGGGGGAGGGAGCCCCTGACCTGACGCTCTCCGTAGAATGCTTCTGCTGACCCACCAGTCGCCAGGTCTGGGGCTATAACCCCCTTGGTCTCGTGCTGGGCCCAGGGACCTTATTGTCCTGAAGCATGCTCCCTACCGTGTTTTTTTCAGTGTTCTTTCCAAATCCTGGTCTCCAATCTTCTTATATGCTGGGTGCCGTTGGCTGTTCCCTCTGTTCCTCAGAAGATCAGCTAGGTATGTCACCCGTGCTCAGGGAGAAGTGGATTCTGCTCCCACCTATCTCGCCACCATCTTCCAACTTAGATCTGTCCATTTTTGACAGTGGGGTATTAAAATCCCCCTAGTATAAGTGTGCTGCTGTCTGTACCTTTCTTGAAGTCCTCCAAGATTTTCCTTATATATTTTTGTACTTCTATATTGGATGCATATATATTTATAATGTCTATGTCTTCTTGATGGAGTCTTCCTTTGAGTATTATGAAGTGACCTTCTGGGTCTCTTTTCATGGCCCTTGTTTTGAAGTCCATTTTGTCTGAAATGAATATTGCTACTCCAGGTTTTGTTTTCTGTCCATTTATTTGCTTGGAATTTTTTCCAATCCTTCATTTTTAATCTGTGCAGATCTTTTGTTTTGAAGTGGGTCTCTTGTAGGCAGCATATGTGTGGGTCATGATTTCTTATCCATTCAGCTACTCTATGTCTTTTGATTGGACCATTCAATCTATTTAAACTTAAGGTTATCAATGATAGGTACTTATTCACTGCCATTTTATATCCTTTGTACCTGCGTTCTTCTCTCTTTCACTCTTTTTCTTTCTTTTCTTAGCAGTTCCTTTAGCATATCTTGCAGTTCTAGTTTTGTGGAGGTGTTCTCTTTCAGCCTTCTTTTTTCTGGGAAGCTCCTTATTCCACCTTGCATTTTAACTGAGAGCCTTGATGGATAGAATAGTCTTGGTTGCAGGCCTTTGGTTTTCATTACTTGGAATATTTCTTGTCATTCCCTTCTGGCTTGGAGCATTTCTATGTAGAAGTCATCTGCTAGCTTTATCAGGGCTCCCTTGTATGTTACTTCCTGTTCCTCCCTTGTTGCCTTTAAGATTCTCTCTTTGTCTTGGAATTTTGCCATTTTAATTATGATGTGTCTTGGAGTGAGTCTCTTTGGGTTCATCTTGTTTGGGACCCTCTGTTTTTCCTGGATTTGTGTTACTTTTTCTCTCATCAAATTAGGGAAGTTTTCCACCATTACTTTTTCAAACAGGTTTTCTACCCCTTGCTCTTCTTCTTCTCCTTCTGGTATCCCTATTATACGGATATTATTACATTTCATGTTGTCCTGCAGTTCCCTTAACACCTCTTCATTCTTTCTGGGTCTTTTTTCCTTTTCTTGCTGTTACTGGGTGTTTTTTTTCTACCTTGTCCTCCAGCTTGCTGATTCAATCCTCTGCTTCATCAAGCCTGCTTTTCATTCCTTCTACTGTGTTTTTCAGTTCAGAAATTGTATTCTTCATTTCCTCTTGGCCTTTGTTGATATTTTCTATTTCCTTTTGCATGTTGATATAGTTTGCAGTGAGTTCATCATAGTTTCCCTGTAGTTTTTGGTAATTCTCTGTGAGCTCATTGAGCTTCCGTATAACCATTCCTTTGAACTTAATATCTGGTAGTTGACTTGACTGTATTTCATTTAGCATTCTTTCTCAGGCTTCTTTCTTTCCTTTCATTTGGGGGTTCTTTTTTTTTGTCTTCCCATTGTTTGTGAGACTCCTCTTGTTATCCTTTGCTTCTTTAATTGATCTGTTCTGACTCCCTGAGTTTGTGGTGTGAACTTCTATGGTAGGAGACTTGTGAGATTCAGTGGTGCTGTCTCCTTGATCTTCTGAACTTGCTGCTCTTGGGATGCCATTTATGTTGGCTCTCTGGATGTATTTGTTGGGTTTTTTTTAATTACTTTATTGTTCATTTACAGTTGTCTGCATTTTCCCCCCACCACTCCCCCGCATCCCAGCCAATCCCATCCCCCTCCCCAACTCCCACCCTCCCCCTTTCTTATGTCCATGTGTCCTTTGTCCATGTGTTCCTCAAAACCCTTCCCCCCACTGTCCCCTCCCCCTCCCCTCTGGCCATTGTTAGATTGTTCTTAATGTCAATGTCTCTGGTTGTATTTTGTTTGCTGTTTTCTTTTGTTGATTATGTTCCAGTTAGAGGTGAGATCATATGGTATTTCTCCCTCACCGCCTGGCTTATTTCATTTAGCATAATGCTCTCTAGATCCATCCATGCTGTTGCAAAGGGCAGGAGCTCCTTCTTTCTCTCTGCTGTGTAGAATTCCAATGTGTAAATGTACCACAGTTTTTTGATCCACTCATTGACTGATGGGCACTTAGGTTGCTTCCAGCACTTGACTATTGTCAATTGTGCTGCTATGAACATTGGGGGGCATAGGTTCTTTTGGATTGGTGTTTCAGGGCTCTTAGGGTATAATCCAGCAGTGGAATTGCTGGGTCAAAAGGCAATTCCATTTTGAGTTTTCTGAGGAAATTCCATACTGTTTTCCACAGTGGCTGCACCAGTCTACAATCCCACCAACAGTGCACTAGGGTTCCCTTTTCTCCACATCCTCTCCAACACTTGTCTGTTGATCTGTTTATGATGGCCATTCTGACAGGTGTTAGGTGGTATCTCATGGTGGTTTTAATTTGCATGTCTCTGATGGCTAGTGATGCTGAGCATCTTTTCATATGTCTCTGGGCCCTCTGTATGTCCTCCTTGGAGAAGTGTCTGTTCAAGTCTTTTGCCCATTTTTTAATAGGGTTTTTTTGTCTTCCTGGAATGAAGTTGTGTGAGTTCTTTATATATTTTGGAGATCAAACCCTTGTCCTAGGCATCATTGGCAAATATGTATTTGGTTTTGATTGTTTTGGGGTCATCCTTTGGTGGGTCCTTCCCTCCACCTGGCTGACTGAGTGTCACTCCACCCATCACATCTTGTATGCTGTTTTGCGGGTACAGACAGGTTGTACCGAAGTTTGTTCTTCTGTCTTTCCAAGGTTATAAGGCTTCTCTCTTGCTATTGTTCAATTGTTTGTTCTAGGTAATTTCTCCACAGTTTAGTTGTAATTCCAGATTGGTGCCGGGGGGAGATTAGCATGGCTTCCACTCACTCCTCCATCATCTTGCCCTCCAGGTTATCTGTTTCTTTTTGAATGAACTTTGTGACTGAAGCCTAAAACGTCCCAAGATCTGCAGCTGGCCAGCTGGAGACCTGGGAGAGCTCCGTGGTGTAGTTGCAGCCAGAGCCCGAAAACCTGAGAAGCAGAAAGATTGATGGTGTAGAGTCTGTGTTTGAAGGCCCAAGAACAAGGAGAGCCAATGCTCCAAGTTTTTGTCCAAGTCCAATTTCTCCAAGGGCCATAAAAGACCCCTGTCCAGGTCACAGATGGGCAGAGAAAGAGTGAATTCTCAGTTAATGTATTCTTCATTTCTTTTTTATTTCTTTTCATAATTTCTATCTCCACTTTTATATTTTCTACCTTTGTTAAAGTTCTCACTGGGATCATTGAGCATTCCTATAAGCAGTGTTTTAAACTCTGCATGTGGTAGATTGCATGTCTCCACTTTGTTTTGTTTTGTTTTTCTGGAATTTTGTTTTGTTCTTCCATTTGGAATGTTTCTTTGTCTTCTCATTTTGGCTGCCTCCCTGTGCTTGTTTCTATGAATAAGATAGAGCTTCTATGTCTCCAAGTCTTGGTAGAGTGTCCTTATATTGTAGGTATCTTGTAGGGCCCAGTGGCATAGCCTCCCTGTTCACCTGATCTGGACACTCTAGATCAGGTAAAACTCTGAGGGCTGTGTGCACACTCCTTTTGTAATTGAGCCTTGATTGGTGATATCATGTTAATGGGAAATATATACCCCCAGACCAATGGGCTACAAGGACTGGCTATGAGCATAGTAGAGGAGCAGCTGTGCAGGGGCTGACCCCATGGGGCTCTGGTGCCTGAAGAGTTCACCCCATGTGTTGTTGATGGAGGTGGTTGGTGGTTCTCTATTGCAGTCTGAAGCTAGCCACTGGATGTACTGTTCTTGGGACATCCTGGGAGGTGCAAGCCAAAATCACCCCTGCCTGGGGCCACATGGCATGAGCTGCAGAGCAATCTGCAGATGGCTGCTACTTGTGTTGGACTTGGATGTGCCCAGGAGAGGCCAAGCTGAGAAACGAGGCCAGCTACCATGAGTGTAGCTGGGAATTTTTCACCAGAGGCTGGTTGCAAAGCAGAAGGAAAGGGCAAGCAAGCCCTAATGCACAAGCATTTTTCAAGCCTTAGTTTGGGATTTTGTCACTGTTCCATTGTCCTAAGAAGGTCACACCTGGAAATAAGATGTGCAGAAACAGACATCACCTTAGAAGAGCTGCAACGTGGTGTGGATACAAGGATGGAAAGAAATAGCTATTTCTACAATCTATTCAGGGAGCTCATTTCAACAGGCACATCTCCCACTATCATCACTGGCCTGAAAAGAATAGTCATGACACAGCCTTTGTAGTTCTGATGTTCTCCTCACCAATGTATTATTTAAAGCTCTTGTCAAGAAACTGTCCTCTGTACCCCTCACCCCAGAGTTCATTGTAAGGGCATAGATGATTATTTAATGCTCAAATTTCAATTATTTCCAGAGTCCTAGCTACAAAGGAATCTGGAAATGTTTCCATTTTTCTTTCTAGCTTCTGCTATATAGGAAGGACACCAGAAGGTGATGATAGGGATGCTGAGCATCAGATCACCATATTCACTCATGCTGAGGAGGTTTCATGAGGAGGGACTTTCTCTCCTCAGAGGGTGAGTCCTGCAGCAATGAGAAAGGATAGTATGGCAGGAGTTCCCGCTGTGTCAGCTCCTACCTCTAGGCCATGAGCTAGTCTTTCTCACCTACTGACTCAGGCCAACCATAGCTATTGTCTGTATCATCCTAGCAGAAGCTAGGCAGCCAAATGCATTGGCGACACCCCTCCCTCCCTAAGCATAGTGTCTACAATAATTGCCTTGGTCAGCAGCCTTACTGTGTGCTTGGAACTGTGTTTTAAACTCTAGACATATCATCTTGTTTAATCCTCAGAACCATCCTGGGTAGAGGAAGCATTACATTTCATATGGAATAAAACCAAGGCTCAGGGAGGTGAAACCACTTCCTCAAGATCACCCACAATACAGTGACTGAGCTGGGATTTGAACCCAGAGCTAAGTGATAGGAAAGTCTTCCCACAGGATTACACAGCTATCCTGCCTCTCATTTTACAACTTTTGTGGTCCCTAGCTCCCAGGACCAGGAACCTAAGGAGAACCACACTGCCCCATTCCTCAACCAAAAGCCATGAATGCCTGCCTAGTTCTTTGCAGAGGTCCTACTAACTCCCCTCTGGTGCCCACAAATATGTTATTGAGTAAGAGGAACATATTCCTTCCTCCACCTTCCTACGAGAAAAACAAATATGTAATTGGTGGAAATATGCTGCAACAAGACATCCCTGAATTCAGCTATGTAAATGTAGGGATCATTGTCCCAATTCTCTTTCCCCTTCCCCAGAAACAGGAGAATCCCTTAGGATATACTGAGGGTTTTACATCGCCCTTCACACAGGAACCAAGAGTATATCATATGATGCATGCCAGGTGAGTAAAAGTCACTGTGATTGGCATACAACCCAGTCTGAGCCAATGGTCAGTTTAGCCCTCCCTTCCCACCCAAGGCACATCCCTCCTTCCTTGATATTCACAGTCTGGTCCTCTAGACCATTTTACCTCCCTGGAGGCCCAGGTCCCTTCACCCTCACATAGGAACATGGTATCAGAGTATGAGGCTGAGCAGAAATAGCCTTAGGCTTATGGCCACGAAAGTATTGATCATGCACCTTATCATTAAAAACCTTTTGAGCAAGCACCCCAATATCCATATATTTATTTTTAACTTACATAATTTGAAAATCTATTAGCATTTTATGTATTAATAAAGCTTTGTTAATTCCATTTTAGATAAACATTTAAAGAGAACTTCTTAGATTATCTTCCCTCATCGTTCGTGCCATCTTTAAATCTCAAGGTCAAATGGGATTAGGGATTAGGGATGGGTATAAAAGTGGGGCTATAGCCTGAAGACTCCTGCCTGCCCCAAAGTTGGTTTTTAAACTTTAAATGTCATGAGTAAAAGGAGGAGCTCTGGACTTCTGGTCAAGATGGTGGTGTAGGAAGACATGGCTTGCCTTGTCACACAGCCACATCAAAATTACAACTGAAATATAGAACAACCATTACTCGGAACTGTCAGATATTGAGTTGAATGGAAGTCTGACAACTACAGAATTAAAGGAACCACATCCATTGAGACTGGTAGGAGGGGCACAGAAAAAGAAGAAACTTTTGGAGACCCAAGAAGTTCCTTTTAAAGAACCCACACATGGATTCACCTACTCAGATTCACTCCCTCTGAGCTCTAGTACTGCGGTGGAAGCTTGAAGGGCACCAGAGACATACTGGGAGAGGCTGAAGAGTCTGGCATCAGGGCAAGCAGAGGCCATTGTCCCTTTTCTGAGCCCACACCCTGCAGGGCCATGGAGCTGGTGGGCTGTTACCATATTTAAGATTCTATCAACGTGGCTAACACTGTTTGACCTGCCTTGGAGATCCCTAGAGAACCCACCTTAACCAAATCACGGGCCCACCCAAGCTGCTTTTCCATATGGACAGATGGTCTTGGCTCATGCTTTATGTTTACAACTTCCTAAATCCTCTCAAACAAGAAACAGCTGACCTCAGTGAACCCCAGGACCAGACTAGCAGTAGTCAGCCTAGATTCACAGCTTGTCTTTGCCTGGGAATCTCCAAGCCTAACACAAGCAGCAGCCTTCTCAGATTGCTTTATAGCTCAGGAAGGGTAGCCCCAGGGCAAAATACAGGTTGGGCTGACCTTGGCTTGCACCATCCGGGGAACATCAGGGTCAGTGTACCAAGTGCACAGCTACAGATCACATGAGAGCACCATCATCCTGTCCCTGTACAGCTGATACTCCATGGGGGGCAGACATTGGTGGTAAGTGGTCACAGCCAGTCCTTGCAGCTGACCAGCATGGATAAATCCCTCCCATTTATCTGCCAACAGCAACCAAGTCTCAACTACAAGAGGAAGGTGTACTCAGCCCACACAAAGGGTGCACCTCAAGTACCTGGCTTGGGTGACAGGGGAGGCTGTGTCTTTGGACCCTACAGGACACCCACTACATTAGGCCACACTACCGAGACACAGAGACAGAGCAGCTCTACCTAATATATAGAAACAAACACAGGGAGACTGCCAAAATGAGAAGACAAAGAAACATGGCCCAGATGAGAGAACAGATCAAAACTCCTGAAAAAGAGCTAAACAAAATGGAGCTAAGTAATCTATCAGATGCAGAATTCAAAACAATGGTTATAAGGATGCTCAAGGAACTTAATGAAGACCTCAACAGCATAAAACAGATCCAGTCAGAATTGAAGAATACACTAATTGAAATAAAGAACGTTTTACAGGGAAACAACAGTAGAGCAGATGAAGCTGAGAATCAAATCAATGATTTGATACACAAGGAAGCAAAAAACAACCAATCAGAGCAACAAGAAAAAAGAATCCAAAAAAAAGAGGATAGTGTAAGCAGCCTCTGGGACAACTTCAAGTAGTCCAACATTCACATCATAGGGGTGCAAGAAGGGGAAGAGAAAGAGCAAGAAATTGGAAATCTATTTGAAAAAAATTATGAAAGAAAACTTCACTAATTTGGTTAAGGAAATACACATGCAAGTCCAGGAAGCACAGAGAGTCCCAAATAGAGGGAATCAAAGAGGCCCACTCCAAGATACATCATAGGTAAAATGCCAAAGATTACAGGTAAAGAGAGAATCTTAAAAGCAGCAAGAGAAAAGAAGTTAGTTACCTACAGGGGTGTTCCCATAAGACTATCAGCTGACTTCTCAAAAGAAACTTTGCAGTCTAGAAGGGATTGGCAAGAAGTATTCAAAGTAATGAAAATCAGGGAACTTCAGCCAAGATTGCTCTACCCCTCAAAGATATCTTTTAGAATCAAAAGGCAGATAAACAGATTCCCAGACAAGAAAAAACTAAAAGAGTTCATTATCACCAAACCATTACTATATGAAATGCTAAAGGGACTTATTTTAGAAAAGATTGAAACTATGAACAATAAAATGGCAAAAAATACAAATCTATGAACAATTGAATCTAAAAACCAAACTAAGCAAACAAGAACAAAGACAGAATCATGGATACAGAACGCATTTTGATGGTTGCCTGATGAGAGAGGGTTGGAGGAGAAATGAATGAAAAGGTGAGGGGATTAAGCAGTATAGATAGGTAGTTACAGAATAGCCATGGGGATGTAAAGTACAGTACAAGAAATGGAGTGGCCAAAGAACTTATATGCATGTCTTATGAACAATGAATATGAACAATGGTGGGGGGATTGCCTGAGAGAGTAGGGGTGCTTGGTGGAAGGGAACAAAGGGGGGAAAATCAGGACATTTGTAATAGCATAATCAATAAAATATAATTAAAAAATAAAGTTATAGAGCAAAAAAAAAAGGAGGGGGGGAGCTACCCCCAGGGAAGGCTGGCTGAATCACCCCTGAATCATGGAAATATTGGTGCAGTGGGTGGGGACAGGGTAGGCCCAGTTACTAGGAAGTGCTTTGGCAAGGTTTCAGGCAGGAATGGGCTGGGAGTTTCTGGAAGGGCAGCCTGGCCTCACCTAGGCAACACATCTGGCCTTCTCTCTCAGAGATTGGGAATCCTTGACACTTCCTGGTATGTGGGGTTGAGGTGGGGAAAGCAGGTGAGTCCCTGTGCTGAGAACAGAGATGGAGGTAGCAAGCAGCTCCTTAATGGGCCTCCAAGAGGGTTGGCCATGGACAGAGAGAAGGTGGGTGAATTTGGAGGGATACTAACTGGGGGCACTGAGTCTTATTCTGGGCCTAGTCAAACCACCCATAGCTTGTGCTTCAGGCCCAGAGAGGGAGTTGTCCCACTGTATGAGCCTTACTTCAACCCAAGAATGTGCTTGGAGTAGAGGGGGACAGAGAGGAGAGCTACATGGGCTTTAATTGGTTCAGGGTTGGTGGTAGATTAGAAAGATCCCAGGCACAGAATCCCATTAGTGGGTTGGATAGGAGCTGCTCCCTGGAGGGCCACTCTCAGACTTCTGTGGTCCTCTATAACATCTAGCCCAAGAGGTGCCTCCTCCTTATTTTAGTTCAATTATAGGATAAAAGCCAAAATAAGAGTATCATAAACAATACAGAACTTTGTTTCCCCACACTAGTATGGGCATAAGTCTCTAAGGACTGATATGATGTTTCCAGGGTGTCAGAGTCCCAGGCTTTCTTTACCTTGTTCCTCTACCATCCCTACAAAGTCTAAGATGGCCCATCTCCATGACTGCCTTCAGGAAGCAGGATGGAGGGAGGACAGAAGATGGTTCAGAACTACCACATGGCTGCACCTAACTGAAAAAATATTGGAATTTAATTTTAGAAAGTGGTCATGTGCTTTGCTGCAAGGTCTCTGATCATGGAAAGAGGAGAGCAAATGTCAAGGAGTAAGGTGGTAGCTAGCAGTCTGCCCCACACATCTCCAACACTGGAGCTCACACAGAAATCAAACTGTTCCCCTTAGTGTCCTGAAAACAAGAGCTTTGCTGAGTATAATGAGGAGGTGAACACAGGATGGTCACTGCAGGACTTGTGCATAGTGCAGAAAAAGCCCAGGGGTTCCAGCTCAGGCCTCTTACCCAAGAGAAGAAGTAACTCCAAGCAGCCCCTTCATGTGCCTGTGACTTCTCTTACCCTGGCCTAAAATTCTCATCCCGGTGCCAGCCCCAAACATAGGATCTCCCCAGTTATAGGCATTTACAATTCACCTCTTCTTAGCATCTGAGGCTGAGTGGTTTGTTTGTTCAGTCATTTATCCATTCACTCATCCAAAAAACATTTATCAAGTGATTCCTAAGCTCCAATTTGCATTCAATCTCTGCAGGTCTTGCTACCTCCAGAGATCCTGTGCTCTGCTTCAGGGTGGAAATGTCATCCCAACTGGTCCAATTGGGAAAAATCTCAGGATGTTGGCAGGCGGTGCCATACAAAGATTTGAAGTTAGGAGATAGAGGACTCTAGAGTGGCTAAGGGCCATTCATATCATGATGGGTAAACCTTACTGAGAGTGGACCCAACAGAAAAGGAAACAGATCCAAGAGTTGTGAAGAGACTGGCTCCTGTGATGTCTGAGCCCCTTGAAGCAAGTGCTGCTCCTCTCCATCTCTGTATAGGAATTTCCACATGTGCCAGTTTGATGCTGGTTTTCTGTTGTCTGCAACCCAAAGCACGCTAGCTGGTAGAGACAAGGCACAGAGGAAAAACAGAACTGAGTAAGTGAGAGGAGAGTGGAAGAGCAAAATTATGATGGGTTGGGCTTCTGGCTCCAGTCTCCACCCCACCCCTGCTCCCTCTTCTTTCCTTTCCTTGCAGTAGCCGCTCACCCATGTCAGTGAATCTCCAGAGACAAATGGACACTTCTCTACTACAGGCCAAGATCCAACTACAAGAGCTACTAGGGTGGCCTGGAGTGATCAGAGGCAGGTGAGGGCCATGGTTCTTCTCACTGACCCTAGTAGAAAACATGTGTATATGTAGGGAGGCAGGAGGTGTTGGGGTTCTTTATTTTGAATTTTAACCACCTAACATCATGCATCACCTGATCTTAGCTCTCATATCCTGGTCTCATATCCAAAGCCCAGAGTTCAATTATGTCCAGAGTAGAACACAAGTCAAGGTTCTTGTTGCTCCAGCCACTGCCCAGGCCACCTTGGCAGGCACTCTGATGTTTCCTCTTTACATCTTCTTGGAGTTTAAGCCAACCTCTTTTCTCCACTAGATGTCCTCCCTCGCAGCTGCATGACATTCAGGTTTTGGTTTTTGTTTTTATTTCTTTCTTGAAAATCTATGTAACTGAAAGGATAAACACTGCAACCTAGTAAGCATCTGGAAAGACCAGAGGTAAAAGTCAAATATGCTTACAAGGGGCTCCAACAGAGAAGGCAGATGCCCCCAAAACAGGAAGGAGTTCAAAATAGTATGTGGGAGCTGTCAGAAAAGCCTTTCAAGCAGGAAATGCTTCAGGAGTGGGGAGAAAGGCTGTGGGGTTCCTTCAGTAATACTGTCTGCTTAAAGCCATTTTCCTGTGCCAGACCCACCTCTCACAGGAGGGTAGTATCCCTGCTTCACAGACAGACAATCTTGTGGAAATATGGGCATTGCCAGTATGCTCTTCAGTATGAATGAAAGTGTGTGCCCTGAGAAGAAGCACAGGATGCCAAGAGGGCATATGAGAGGGAGACCCAGCCCTACACACTGATTCATCAGGAAGGTTTCCCTGAGCTGGAACTGAAAAATTGAGGGTCAGGGGCTGGCCACAGCTGATGGGGCTCCAGCATCTATTCCCACTTTGTTCTGTGGACCACACTATAAGTGCAGATGCTGGCAAACTTATAAACATAATTTCCCAGACACCTTTACAACAAGGTTCAAATTAGGTTCCACCAATTTGGTGCACTCACATGTGATTTGGAAGACAAATAGAAGGAAGAGGCCATCTCCAGAGGCCTTTGGGGACTTTCTGCTCATTAGCGTAGTTGGAGAGGTGCTGGGTCTCTTTACAATGACCTCCTAGGGTCCAAGCTCCAGCTTTTTTGGGTTCCATTGGCAGCTGTAGCAGCTGACGTGACCTCTGATTACTGGATCACAGATAAAATGCTATGTTCTTGAACTAGCAGTTTCAATGGCGACCTCATAATTTTCTATTCTCTGATGGTAGCAGAGTTCAGGCCATTTCTGCTGTTTTTCTGGGATCGTTTTGGAGATTCAGCCTAGATCCATTCCACCAGCCCCTCCACAGTGGCTCCCAAGTCCCTGCATTTAATCTCCTCCTGCTTAAAACACCTACAGTAACTTCTGTTGCTGACACCTAAGATACCAGGCAAAGAAGAAATAAAAGAATGTTCCAGATGAAGCAACTAACCTGAGTATGATGGCTTAGCTAAAGATGTAGAAAGGAGATATTGAGATCCTTCTACGTCTTTAGCTAAGCCATCATACTCAGGTTAGTCGCTTCATCTAGAACATTCTTTTATTTCCTCTTTGCCTGGTATCTCAGTTTCAAATTAAGAACAAACTGACAGTAACCAGAGGGGATGTGGGAGAAGATACTGGGGGGAAGTGTTGTCAAGGAACATGTATAAAGGACACATGGACAAAGCCAAACGGGGGTATGATCGAGGGTGGGACGTGGAGGTGATTGGGGTGGGGTAGAATGGTAGGGGAAAATGGAGACAACTGTACTTGAAGAACAATAAAAAATAGATTTAAAAAAAGATGTAGAAGGGGAAAGGCAGGGCCTAGGTAGAAGTTACTGCATAATGTGAAGGAGCCTAAACTAAGATAGAGAAAATAGGATGGAGCAGAAGGTTTGAGTAGGAGGTAAAGAATAAGCCACTTAGTAACTGATTGCCTGTGGGCATGAAGAATGACCTTGAGGTCTCCAATGGAGGTGGCTGGGACCAATGAGATTCCATTTATCTAAAAAAGCAAATAAGGCAATGCTGCACATGGGGAGACATGGGAAAGACAAATAGGACCCCTGACCTTGTGTCTTATATGCCAGCAAAAGAGACAAATAAACAAGTGGATAAAATACTTTTCAAAAGTGCCCCGGCTGGTGTAGCTCAGTGGATTGAGTGCGGGCCTGTGAACCAAAGGGTAGCCAGTTCAATTCCCAGTCAAGGCACACGCCTGGGTTACAGGCCAGGTGCCCTAGCATGCAAAGGCAACCACACATTGATGTTTCTCTTCCTTTCTTTCTCCTTCCCTTACCCTCTCTCTAAAAATAAATAAATAAATTCTTTTAAAAAATACTTTCCAAAAGTGATAAGTGCTGCCAAAAAGAAGGAGACACTGAAATAAAAATGGGTAGGTTGGTCAGGAAAAACCTCTCAGAGGAAGTGACAATTGAGCTGAGAATTGAAAGATGAGAAGGAGGCATCATGAGAAGATAGAAAGGAAGGACAGTCTGACAAATGGAACAGCCAGTGCAAAGTTCTTGATGCAGGATGGGATTTGACACACCCAGAGAGCACACAGCGGCAGATTGCTGCCATGGAGTAAGCAAGGAAAGAAGAAAGAAGACAGGTCCTGGAAGAGGTTAGAGAGGGTGTGAAACCCTCCATAAACCAGAATCTTTGATTAACAAAACTCCCCCCCACTCCCTGCTCTGTGTTCACTAAAAAGGCTCCTGTCTTTAATTTGGCAAATGAATGAATAATGTGTTAAAACTCACACATCCTAAGTTCTGGTTCCCCCAAAGGACAGGAACCATACACAGCAGCCACAGAGGCCAGACAAACAGCATGAAAGACCAGAGGAGTAACAGGGATGGAGATGAAAATCAAATAAAAACAGGAACCACTGGTTGCCAAACGCCAGGCAGAGGGGCCTAAACAGAAGGATAAGGATAAGGGTGAAGGAAGAAAACTTCCAGAGGATTTCAGGTCAGATTCTAGGTTAAGCAGGAATTTTCTGGTGATAAGTGTCAGTGATCTAAACTGAACTGGCTTCACTAAAATGAGCCTTATTGACATAAATAGCTGAAATACCCAGATGTGAACCAGGTCCAGATTTAGAGGTTTCTAAACACCATCCCAATTGCCCAGTTCTTTCAGCTTGACTCACCTTCTCTGATGGCTTCACTCTCCTCTTGGATGGAAAGATGGTTGCAGTAGTTCCAGCCCTTACATCTGCTCAGCCTCAAGGCCGTCAGGAAACAGGAATGTCTCTTACTGACTTTGAATCATGCCCGTCTCTGGGCTCATTGCTATGGTCACGGGAATGCAGGGCACTGACTAGCTATGACTGAGGTGGCCCACTCCAGATCCAGATGGGGCCAGCCTTGGCAAAACACATGGGCCAAGAGTGGGTGATGGGTAGTTCTGAGAGGGGAGGAAATGGTTGCTGGTCCACCAAGGACCTCCAACAAACAGCCATCAGAACTACAATACGATGACTACTACTACTGTTAAGTATCCACCAAGTACTTGCTCCATGTCAGAACTAGCTGAGGACTTGACAAGCATTACCTGAGTTAGTTCTCATAACAGCCTATTAAGGCAGGTACTCTTCTTTTCCTCATGCCAACAGTTGTTTAGAAGCACCGTCTAAGGACCAGGCCTCATTCTTGGTACCAGAACTCAGCAGTTACCAAAGTAGCAAGCATTACCACCTTCCACCTTCACACTGACATTCCAGCTAAATAAGCAAAGTCCATAGAGCTGTAAAATGCCTGGGAGACAGTGAAGCAGAGAGTTGGGAGAGAGGAGAGTTTAAAAAGAGAAGCTGACTTTTGAGTAGAACTTCAAAGGACATAAGGAAGCAAATATTTTTTTAAAAGATTTTATTTATTTATTTTTTAAAGAGAGGGAGAGGAGGGGAGAGAGGGAGAGAAACATTAATGTGTGGTTGCTTCTTACACATCCCCTACTGGGGACCTGGCCTGCAACCCAAGCATGTGCCCTGATTGGGAATCGAATAAACAACCCCTTGCTTCATGGTCTGGCACTCAATCCACTGAGCCACACCGGCCAGGGCTAAGAAAAATCTTTGCTCATACCTGAGGTAAGTGCCTTTCAGGAAGAGGGAGCAGCCATTGCAAAAACTCTAGGACAGGTGCGTGCCTGCGGATGTGAGGAGCAGTGAGGGAGTCACTGTGGCTGGGGTAGAGGTAGTGAGGTTGGAGAGAAAGAGAGGAAGGGCAGGGGAGTACTTCTTTTTAAAAAATATTTATTT